>JANHGL010026247.1:140149-153292 GCA_024611195.1 Ceyx melanurus | reverse complement strand
ATAATAATAATGTGCTAGAGGAATCTGAAAAAAAAAAAAAAGGAAAGAAATTCAAAACTTGGAGATTCAACCTAGAGAGCCTGCTTTGGCTCCTAAGAGAATTTAAAGACTCATTAAACCTTAAATATAGGAATTAAGGGTTAATTTTCTGAATAGGGCTGCCGGCTGGCACGCTTGGAGATGCTGAAGGAAAGCTTGGGGATTCATCTGCTAAATTTAGCTCTTTTCAACTCCTCAAGACTTTTGGTTTGCTTTTCTCTCAAGGCATTTCTGATCAGTTTTGACTGCCTTGGAATACAGGGCGATGTTAAAGAGACACCATAACCCTCCCAAATACATGTACACACTTATCTACCCTCTCACCAGCAGTATTTACAGAGATGCTCCAGACCCTGGCAGCCCCTCCGTGAGATTTCTTCAAAGGGGAAAACTTTCAGAGCCTTAAATACTTTCTTTGAAATGGCTGTAAAGACAGCAGCTCCTGGAGCAAAGCCCAGCTCTTGCAGGAGTCTGCTCACCAGGTGTGAGAACCCGTGGGCTGCTGGCCAGTGTCAATCCAATCTATTAGGTCTCTCGGCCAGTGTAAACCCAATGGAGCAGCTCGGAGTACTCGCAACTTTGAAGTTTGAGGAAGGAGTCCTTCCAGTGCCAAAGAAGGAGGTCTGAAGGTGGAGACAGCTGTGGATACTTTAGGAAGGATTCTCTGGGTGGATGTTTGGCCGTGGGATGCTGCTGGCATCTGCAGAGAGACTGCTTTCTGCTGTGCTGAGGGTCCTGATTTCTCTCTGTTATTCTGACAAGTAAATGTTTGATTTTTATGGCACATCAGGTTTATCCTCCAGAATGTCTGGTGGCATCAGTCTTGACTGATAGTATAAGTGACTATGAAATCTTGACTGAGAGTGTTTTAAAACAACAATGCCACTGAATTTAGTCTGAATGTGATGCCACACTGTCTTGTCCTGGTGTGAATTGATCCCAAGCTGGTGCAAGTTCTCAAGTGTGGCCATCGCAACATTTATTGCTGACGTGGGTTGTTAAATGTCAGATATCTTGTCTGGCCAAAGACAGCGTGATCCTAGGGGGCTGGTTTCAATTCTTCTTTCCCTGCCATAAAGCTCTAGAGCTGAGCATGGGTCTGAGATCTTTCCTGACCTGGGCTGGGGATGGTTTTAGCTGAGTCAGACTTCTGTCTCAAAAAGTACCCCTGGCTATTCCTCCATCTGTTCTACAGCAGAGAGTACTGTGAATAGCCTGTTAATGTTGATGTACTGTTACCTTGCCTGTAGTGACATGAGCTTTATTGAGTGAGGTTGCTTTTGACCTTTCCAATGATTCTGCTGGTTGTCAATAGTCAATCTGGGTGAACGGAGGAGTTGGTGGCCTTGGCAGGTCACCAGCTGTGCTTTCTGCTCTGCTTGGAGACAGAGCTGCTTGCACCTGGGTAGCTTTTCTTGTTTGCTGTTCAACTTGTGTGGCACTTCTCTCCCCAAGTGCTGGTACAGTCAATCCATGCCTAGGTCAGTAGTTTTCTTCAGGATGGTGCAAGCCGTAAAATTCCACTTGCTGTGCAGATAAACATTTCTTATTTGTCTCCACCATCAAAGAAAGTGCAATATTTCAATGTATTTTGCACTGACGCTGACCACCTTGGTGGATGAATAGAGCAATTAATCTTCTTTAATTTTCCTTACTGAGAAGTAATATAGTTCTTTGGTTTAAAGACAGTCCTCCCTTGTGAACAATGTGAGTATGAGCTGACCCTAGTTTTTATTATTATCCTGCAGTTTACTGTGAGATGGACCCATGGATTTTGGCTTGTGTTGGGTTTGAAGCTGATTCACTTTCAGATAGTAGCAGAAGGTTTAACAGGGAAAGGCTGTTAAAACTTGTTCATTCCTCAAAATGGAAACAGAGCTCATTGCTTGTTCGTGTCTTGGACAATTTGTAGAGAGATGAGTTTGTTCTGATTTATTAGCAATATGATCGCTGTCAAGATGTCTGATTATATTTTATAATAATAATTATTTATTAATTTTAATTTAGTGTTTTATTCATATTTCTGAATGGACTAACATCACTCTTGAAGTCTCAACAGAATCTTTAACTTATAACCAATGAGGAAATAACATCACTCTCAAACAGGCATTTGATCATCCCTAACTATAGGAGGAACCCTGTCTTGACTACTTGCTGACACAGCTGAACACTTCACTAATGTTGAATTAGAATTATTCCCATTCTGTTAGTTTAGGGGCAGATTGCTGGGGCAAGGTGATACGTGGAGTCCTGCAGGTGACCTGGGTACTTCAGAATATCTATCTCCCTTTCCACTTGGCTGTGCACTCCCTGATCCATGTCTGTAGCTGTAACATTAATGTAATGTGGTGCTGGGGGTGGTGGAAAGTGCGATATCAAATGATACAAGAGTCCTTTGCCATTAATTACTTGAGGTGGATGAGCACAGCCCTCTCCTGAGGTGAGGGTACAAGGAGAAATAAAAAAGTAGAAAAAGTCTCTTGATCTGCCCTTTCCCACAGGCCAATACAATGTGGATCCCTTCTTCTTGCTGGGTTTTTAGTTACCTTGGCTTTCTAAGAATCTTTTTGTTGCTGTGCAGGTTGTCAGGTGATACAGAGAATTGTAGAGTTGTTGTGGTTGGAAGGGACCTTAAAGCTCATCCAGTTCCACCCCCTCTGACATGGCAGAGACACCTCCCTCTAGAGCAGGTCACTCCGAGCCCCATCCAGCCTGGCCTGAGAAACTGCCAAGGATGGGGCTTCCCCCACCTCTCTGGGCACCCTGTGCCAGTGTCTCACCACCCTCCTGGGGAAGAAATTCTTCCTCATGTCTATTCTGAATACACCCATTTCTAGTTTTGATCCTTTCCCTCCCATCCTGTCACTGCCCAAAAGCCTAAAATGTCCCTGAACCTCCCCATTAAGACATCTAATCATAACAGTCTGTGCGAAGATGTTTTCTGATAATTTTATTTCCTGTTTCAATGTTATACCCACTGGATCTGGTTTTTGGTTGGTTTGGTTGTTGTTGTTGTTTTATTTTTACATTCCATTGATTTATGAATATGCAAAGGAAATTCTGTTGCAAGACAGGGTTTTTTTAGGAAGATGATTTTTTTTATTTATTTTTTTTTGTGTTGCTCAATAAGTGAAAAGCTGCTTAAGATCCAGTCTCCCTGTGCAGTATAGATCCCATTTGTATCTCATCACACTCCCATGCAATAAGACTGTTTTATGTTTTCCTTTAGATATTTTTGTTCTTACACATGGAAAAGATGAATAAAGATTTTGGGAGCCTTCAAAGTCTCTAAGGAAAGGAGAAAATTTTGGAGGCATACGAGGGAAATGCTATGATCTGAAATATGCTGAGCTGAGGAGAACCTCAAAGTGAAGCTCGTTGGTAACCTTCTTCCTCTGCTGGGAAAAAGGCTTTTGCAGATATTCAGGGCATGCACCAAACTGTACCATGATCCAGGAGGCTAGGGAGGAGGTGAGGGACAGAGAGGGCTTGTTCCCATGGCTGGTTAGCTTAATTGCTGGCAAATGATGATGTGCAGTGAGCAATCTTGGTAAGGGAAGATCAAAGAAACAAGATTTGAAGGCCAGTGCAGCATTACCAGACTGAGTCAGAGACCTTGGCATGGGACAAGGGCTTCTGTTTTCAGGGCCACCTGGGAAATACGCTGTATTTCTCCTGGTGGTGGCAGAGCTGGTGAGCACTGGTGGAGGATTAAATAACCCTTCCCTGCTTCACAGAGCTAAAAGACTGAGGCATTTCTCACTTAAACTTGTTTGTTCAAGCCCACTTTGAAGGTAGTTTTTGTGTCAAACAAAATAGTAATTCTCCAAATTCTATGCTCAGATGAGTAAAGCAGACTTATAGAAGCCAGGTTTTTGATACCATAAGCAGGAGTAATTTGTATCCAGAGAGAAAGTAGTCTGGAAATGCCTGTCTTTGGGTCAGATACAAGAGAAATAAATATTAATTGTACTGTGTTGGGTCCATGCTGGGGCCTAATGTTGTTTAACATTTTTATCAATGCTATAGAACAGGGGATGGAGGCACCATCAGCAGGTTGGCAGGTGACACCCAGCTGAGTGAGGCTGTGGATACACCAGAGGGATGGGATGCATCCAGAGGGACCTTGACAGACTACAGATGTGGGCCCAGGGGAACCTCATGAGGTTAAACAAGAGCAAGTGCAGGGTCCTGCCCCTGGAACAATCCCCAGTGTCCATCCAGGCTGGGGGATGAGGGGACAGAGCAACCCTGCAGAAAAGGACTTGGGGGTGCTGAGAGAGGAGCAGCTGGAATGAGCAGCCAGGGTGTGCTGGAGCCCAGCAGCCAATCCAGCCTGGGCTGCAGTAGGAGCAGTGTGGGCAGCAGATGGAGAGAAGGGATTCTGCTGCTCTGCTCTGGGCATAGCTCCCCTGGAGCCCTGTGTCCAGCTCTGGAGCTCTCAGCACAGGAGGGACATGGAGCTGATGGAGCAGGGCCAGAGGAAGCCACAGAGATGCTCAGGGGCTGGAACAGCTCTGCTCCCAGAACAGGCTGAGGGAACTGGGATTGTTCAGCTGGGAGAAGGCTCCAGGGAGTCCTTAGAGCACCTTCCAGTGCCTGAAGGGAGCTGATGAAGAGGGGGCTGGAGAGGGGCTGTTTCCAAAGGCCTGGAGTGAAAGACCAAGGGGCAATGGTTTGGAATGAGCAAGGAGTTGATGGAGATGAGAACTAAGCCAGAAGTTCTTTCCCAGCAGAGTGGTGGCCACTGGCACAGGTTTCCCAGGGAGATGGTGGAAGCCCCATCCCTGGAGCCATTGCAGGTGGGGCTTGAGCAGGTTCTGAGCACCCTGATCTAGTTGCAGATGTCCCTGCTCTCAGCAGGGGGATTAAACTAGATGAGCTCAATCCCATCACACATCTAATGCCTGGATGATATTCCTGTGATCATCTTGCACTGTTTTTTAGAGAAGAGCTGGCACTAAATATTTGGTTGTTAGTATTTACCTGGCACCTACAAATCTGTCTAAGTGGGTAGAAGGATAAAATCCCACCAGCTTCCCAGTGGCCTCTGTCCAGCTGTTGTATGTTTTCCAGGAGTAGCAGCTGTGTCATCTGTATCCCATTTCAAGCCAACTAGTGCTGACTCTGGTTAGACTTGAAAGTAGAATGCATGCTTACTCTAGAGATTGTTCTTATTTCATAGAAATTAACAGTAATATAATAAATAATATAACATAATAAATATAATAAAAATACTAAGTTCCAGATACACTTTGTCTTGCAACTAAGTGGACTATAATTTAAGAACCACAAGGTAACATTTTAAGGATATTTCCAGCAATGTAGTTACTTTAAGAAAGTCAGGCTCCCACATGATGCATGTATGAGTTTTGGGCTGTTCTGATCTCTGGACTCATGCAGCAGCCAGGGAAAGGAATATGTTGTGGAGTGCAAGGATGGATGTCAGCAGGAAGAACCCCTGGTCATGCGGGGGTTGGGGTACCCATTGCAAGGAAAATGTGAGACTTAGACAGCAACCTCCACTTGGATCTGGCTCTGCACAAGTCATCCCAACCATGCTGGGTTAAAATCTGTGGCAAAACTTCTCAGGAAAAGAGTGAGCAAACTTAATGTTGTGATGATGACAAAGGGTGGATCCATGATTAGAGACTCAGGTTCTCCCCAGCAATTGCTACGCTGTAAATATTCAGTCCTTCTCCTCACCCTGGAGCTGGCAGCCTATAACCCTTTTAGGGAAGAAATGGTTGTGAGCCAGCAGACCCATTTGGAAATGTATTCTTGCTCTGCTGTTGGGTGCTACAACACTAAAAATAAATTAAAAGGCTCCATTGTAGGTTATTATTACTAGCTTATGATACAACTTAGCTGCTGATAGTCTATTACAACAATTCCATCTGGCTGCTGACAGCTCACCAGGTGCTTGGAAATGTCAGCTGCTGTGCCAGGATATATGGAGGGGTTATGGTTTAACTTTCAGGTCTTCCATGTTCTCTGCGCTGATTTATTTGTATGGGTGGAGAGTAGTGAGGAGTTGGCCCCAGGAGTCTTGCATCCAGCTTGTGTTTCTCAGTGGGTTTTTTTTTAGCCTACCTGAATGGAGCTCTTGTAGACCTCACTGCTCCATTATAGGATCATAAAGGTCGGAAATGACCTTCAAGATCCAGCCATCTACTAAATATTATCATAACCACTAAGCCATGTCCTGAAGTGCCACATCTACACATTTTTTTTTGCATCCCTACAGGGATGGTGACTCCACCCCCTCCTTGGGCAGCCTTTTCCGAGGCCTCACCATTCTCTCAGCAAAGACATTTTTCCTGATATCCAACCTAAACCTCCAATATCCAACCTAAGCCCCCCTGGAACAACTTAAGCCATTTCCTGATGATGAAGGGACTTGAGCATCTCCCCTGTGATGAAAGACTGAGGGAACTGGGGCTGTTTAGACTTGAGAGGAGAAGACTGAGAGGGGATCTTATTAAAATCTTTAAATATCCAAGGGATGAGTGTCAAATGGAACAAGACAATTTCTTCTCTGTAGTGCCCAGCAATAAGCAAAGGTACAATGGATGGTTGTATATGGAAATGCAGCATAGAAGGTTCCACTTCAACATGAGGATGAGTTTCACTGTGAGGGTGATGGAACTTGGAACAGGCTGCCCAGGGAGGCTGTGGACTCTCCGGCTCTGAAGACTTTCCAACCCCACCTGGATCTGTTACTGTGTGGGCTGCCCTGGTTGACCCTGCTCTGGCAGGGGGTTGGACATGATGATCTCCAGAGGTCCCTTCCAACCCCTGCCATTCTATGAATCTATGATTCTAACTAGAGATTTTGACTAGACGAAGAGAAGATGCAAATAAATGGGATTGCAACAGCCTGCTATGGAGCCACCTTTTAATAATCAGGTTTACTACATGCCAAAAGGACGTGTATTTGTTAACAACAAGCGCTGGGGAGTAGCCTCAAAAAGCATCCAAAACTCAAACTGTGATCTCCAGAGGTCCTTTCTAACCCCAAACATTCTATGGTTCTATGGTTCCTCTTCTTCTATCATCAGTCACCTGGGAGAAGAGACCAACACCCACCTCACTGCAACCTCCTTTCAGGCAGCTGCAGGGATGAGGTTTGGTTGTGGTACAGTCTTCAGTGTTAGTAGTCACATGTTAGGGTTTTTTTACTTTATTGAAGCCATCTCCATTTGTTCATTCACCACCACACCTTTATTTTTCTTCTTAATGAGGGGCCCACTCAGCCTTACTGATATGTTTGATAACTATATAATTAGCAAACTAAAAATAATGTTCTGAAAGCAGCGGTTTCCCAGTTCAGGAACCCCCAGTTCGGACCCTCTGGGCTCTGACTCGGGTTTGCTTTGGAAAGGGCTGAGCTGGTGTCAGGCAGTGGTGGGTACTGGGCATTGCTGGTTTGAGCAGCCAGTGTGTGCTGGCACGTGCTGCAGTGCAGCTGAGATAAAAGAATCATGGAATCATTCAGGTTGGAAAAACCCCTTGGGGTCATCAAGTCCAACCATCAACCCTACTCTACAAATTCACCCCTAAACCATGTCCCTCAAACCCACATCCAAACCACCCTGAAACACTCCCAGGGATGGTGACTCAACCCCCATCCTGGGCAGCCTGTGCCAGTGTCTGACCACCCTTGCAGTGAAATTTTTTTCCCTAATGCCATGTCTAAACCTCCCCTGGTGCATCTTGATCTGTCTGTCCAGCTCCAACTCTGGAAATGCCACAGCAAGTGCTATGGGTGGAGATTTACTTGCAATGCTGCCAATCAAAGAACAAACCTCCCCATCTCTTGTCTGACAGCTAGCACATCCCAGCTCCATCAGTGGTAATGCTTCTGTCCTTCTAGTACCACAAGCAGTGTTCATATTTATTTATTTTATTAATTACATTATTTTTCTCCCCTCCATGTAGCAACAGACCAGGAATTCCTCCTTCTCTCAATTGATTTTTTCATTATTTATTTGTAGTCTGGTGATTCCCAGAATCTGAACCTGAATCAGGATCCCATTCATGCTGGTTCTTTACAGACTCACCTTAAGAAAGGAGCTCTCTGAAATACTGAGGTCTGTTTTACCACCCCACTTTATACTTTGAATATGTGCCCTTCTGGGTTAGAGTTTGGATGAAAGGGATTGCAAATTATGAGATAAAGATTTCATACTACCAGGTGAAACCCCCCCTTGTTGCTGATTTATTGTCATTTTTTATCATGTCCTTCAGTATGGTCCCCATCCCTCCAATTCCTGTGCTCAGGGGAATCTCAGTGTGATGATGACTTTACCTTGTAACTGCCTGGAAAACTTCTTAATTATGGATCTTAAAAATGGTGGCACCCAAATATGTGTGGAAAGACTCTTAAAGTTGTCTTTAATTGTGTGGAAAGACTCTCCAAGTTGTCTTTAATCACCCGTTATTCTGATCTTCTGGGGGTTGATTTGTGATCTTCAAGCACTGAGGTGCCATCAGGGTGGTGGGAATCAATTGAAATGCCCAGAAAGTTCATAGACCTTGACTTCTTTAGTCATTTAACCTCTCTGTTGTCATTTTAAGTCCTCTTTTGGTGACCAAATTCAGTGACCTGCAGAGGAGAGGTAGCTGCTTAGAAGTCTACCCTGTTCTGAATAGTTTCTTTCAAACTTTTTTTTGCCTCTTAGATGAAATAGGGAGTGAATTTCTAGCTATGGTTTGTGAGACATGATTAGCTCAAATAATAACAAATCCTTACCTGTGCTGCTGTTGGCTTTTGCAGGGAAGCAGATGCAGCCCAGTTCAGGGACCATTGAAGTAAATGGTGAAGATCAATAAATAAAAATGCACAAAACCCAGGTTTCAACCTAGGACTTTTCATCTTTATTACAATCATTTTTAAAAAACTCTGAGACTATGCTACTCTATGATACTTTGGGGTGTTTTTGTTTCCCATTGACTGGTCCAATGCAAAGAATATTTAAAGCTGTGCCATAAGAGCAGCCGAATCACATCTGCCCACAGGGCTGGATGTGGAGATATATCAATACGTGTTCCTGCAGAGCAGGAGGTTGACGTGGACCTAAGCAAGCCCTGAACTGAACTGTGTTGGACTAACACGTCTGCTCTGTGTGTGCCCACAGCACAACTGGAGTATTGTTCCTACAAGTAGCTTGGTTTCTCCTAGTAGGAGGTCCTCAGGAACATTAGTTTCTGGATAAACTAGTTTTATGAGTGGGTCCCTTCATCTCAGATGTGCTTTTACACCCCCGCAGGTGTGGTTCTCAGGGAGTTTCTGGCACCAGATTTTGCATTTGCATGCCAATGTGACAGTCACTCATAGGTGACCTCCAGTGCTGCTGACCATGCTGGTCACACAGCCAATGATTGTGGGTGTCACCACCAGCTTCAGAGTGAAAGATTGCATGCTGATCTGGGGAAGGATAGGCCCTGAAGAGGGGTGGATCCAACCTCTGCCGTTGAGAATAAGCCATGGAACAAACAGTATGAACCCTGAAACCTGGCAGCTGTCTGGGATGGCTGAGGATATGTTGAGACAATCCAAGGCCACATGTGACCAAGGTGATGAAGTTGTGTTTCCCTTTGGTAGGTGACCCTGCTCTGGCAGGGGGTTGGACTCAATGATCTCCAGAGGTCCCTTCCAACCCCTAACATTCTATATGATTCTATGATTAATTCTATTATTTGAGCCTGAGCTCATATATAAACATATACATACCTTGGAAGGAAAATAATAGTGTCTTGTTTTAGCTGAGTTTTATAGAAGGAAAGGAGTGTTGCTGGGCAAGGTGAACATGCTGTGGTGGACATATTTGAGTGCTCTGGATTACAGCACAGAGCAGAAAACTGGTGTTTCTGACCCTGCCATGCTTTGCATTCATAAGAGATAAGAGTTTTAATTTGTTTTTGTGAAGCCACTGGAAGTGACTTTTTGGGAGGGAAGAAAACATGTGTGTTCATGTTGTTACCTGGGTGTCCATGGGTCACTTCTTCATTGCTGGAGCACAGTGTCACTCGTTAATTTATTTGCTAAATAAAAAGATACAACATTTTGGAGGGAAGCCTGGGGACACTTCCTTCCACATCCACACTGGGTGCAGGCAGACACTTCTTTATATTTCACTTTTAAATGTCAATCCACACAGTACAGTAGATGAGGTGTGGGATGGTGGCTGACATTTCAGCTCCCAGAGTCGTATTATTTCTGCTCACATCATATCATATTCTTTTTCATCAGAAGCTAGTGCTCAACTTTAAGTAAACACCAGTGAGTCAACTTCACTGGGCTCATTGAGTGGTAAGGTTTGTGATTTCATTCTTTACAGCGTCACTAATCACAGTGTCTATAAGTGACATTTTGAACATTAACTTTTGACACCATAAACTGATTTTTTGAGAATTCTTAACAGAAACAATAGGCAGCAGCAATTCTTTGTGTCCAGGATCACGATTGTGATTGACATAGCAAATATTTTGCTGCTGAGCCTATAGGTGAAATGCTGACCTCACAGAAACCAGTGGGATTTTTAGTAGTGATTTTCTAGTCTCTGGCCATTCTTATTCCCCAGTATCAGCAAGCGCTGCAGGAATGAGAAAAACTTCAAGAGGGGTTGTATGCTCTATCAGACCTCTAATTAAAATACAAAACTTGTCCATCCTACCCTGTTTTCCAAAATAATTTGCACTCTTTTTACCAGAGCACAAAATCCATTGGCCACCTGCAAGAAGAGGGGTTATTTCCATTTAATAACATTTTCTCAACAGAGATACAAGAGATTATTATTATTTTCATTAAAACTGTTCTATCTTTCCTCTCTAAACCTTAAGTCTCTTTCCCCTATTCCTTTTCTATTCCCCTATGTGGAGGGAGAAGGGTAGACAGAGAGCATCTTTTAGAGGTCTAGTTGATGGCCCTCACTCTAAAACTTGACATAAATGCCCAACAGAGATAATCTCAAATATCCACTGAGAATAAAGATGCAAAATATTCCATCAGCAGTGTTCCTATGGCTGCGGTGCTCCAAGTTCTGCTGCTGCTCATAGAATCAGAGAATCAGAATGTCAGGGGTTGGAAGAGACCTCTGGAGAGCAAGGTCAGAGTCTCCAGAGGCATGGGAAGCACCACTTCAACATAAGGAAAGTTCCACTTCAACATAAGGAAAAATTTATTTCCTAGGAAACAAGAACAGGCTGCCCAGGGAGCTTGTGGAGTCTCCTTCTCTAGAGACTTTCCAACCCCACCTGGTTCTGTTGCTGTGTGGGCTGCCCTGGGTGACTCTGCTCTGGCAGGGGAGTTGGACTCAATCTCCAGAGGTCCCTTCCAACCCCTAACATTCTGTGAACTCCTAAATAACTCCAATTCTGCCTGTTTGTTTTGCAGATCCCAGGGTGATAACTTAAGACGGTCTCACTTTCTGGGCAATTTGAAATGCTAATGTTAATCAGAAGTTTTAAGCAGTTGCTTCTGTGTAAGAGACAGGATGCCAAAATCAACATTTATCCATTAGAGTCAATTGTAATTACAACAAAGCCAAGTCTTGTCGGTTCTGACCACAAGCTTCATGCTGGGCTTCCTTTTGATTATTTATTTTTTTCCAGCTGGTTTATCTATAGTGAATTCTACTCATATATTTTTAGAAAATCTGATATATCAAATATATATTATGTCTTTATTTTTTTTTGGGGGGGGGCAGGAGGGATGTGATTTAGTTTTGCTTAAAATACAGAGATGCAAGATTTTCTCTGGATTTTTTCTTTTTATATTGTTTTTCTCAACTTGGTTTTAATTTCTTGGTGTGGTCCAATCCTCATCCTTCATTTTGTTCAGAAATAGTAGCTTTTGGAGAGTAAAAAAAAAAACCAAACCTGCTTGAAATGCTGTATCTACCAGCTTGACCAGATTCCTCTTCCTTCTAATCAGACCAGATGTCTTTCAGCACCTTTCTCCTCTCTGGGTCTAAGGCTGTGGTGATTTTAATGGGTTTAAAGACAACTGCAGCATTAATAACAGCAACATGCCTTTATTTCTATTGCTTCTGACAGGTTCTGCAGATATTGCAGTTATCGTAACTTTGTGCACGCTTCAGATTTCAGATGTCCTTTGATAATTTTACAAAATGTGTTTTACCTAATTATTTCATCCCTAATTAATTCAGGCTGTCCTTGACGTCAGGGTAGCGTGTGTTGCACATGCTGTGGATTCCTGGGAAGGGATTTAGATTCCTGGGCTTGCTGGAGCTTGTAGACATCACTCCTTCTTGACTCAAAAATGCACCAACAACATCTCTGCTCTCCATGCATCAAGTGGTCCAGGGGAGCTTGACTCCTGCTCCTCTTTGGCTCTTCCCAGCCTTGGTGGGACAAGTGGATGTCCCTGCCAGTTATGGGTGACCCCAGGCAATGCTGCTCACTACACTCATTTCTGCTCCCATGGCGTAAAACCTCAGCTTGTAGTGCTGGAGGATTGCCCTTGAAAGGGCTTTAGGAAAGGAAAGTCTTGTGGACAGACCAAAAAAGTGGATCTTCTTCAGCATTTAATGTGTTAGCTTCAATCAGGAGTTGGGCAGTTTTGCTTTTATGTATTAATTGGGTCATTCTCGTTTGATGATGCTGGCAAATACAGTGGAAATCCCTCAATTCCTGTTTTTTTGTTGTTGTTCTTTATTGTGTTTTGGGATTGTTTGTTTATTTATTTATTTATTTTTGTATTTTAGTCTATGTGGTTCAAAGGAGTTATTTAAACATGGCAATAGGAGAAATAAAAAAAAAAAAAGCAGGAGAAGATAAAATGTAATGGAGGATGGAACTAAGAAATTAACCAATTGAAATCATAGACTTACAGAATGGCAGGGTTTGGAAGGGAGCTCTGGAGATGATGGAGTCCAACCCCCTGCCAGAGCAAGGTCACCCAGGGCAGCCCACACAGCAGCAGATCCAGGTGGGGTTGGAAAGTCTCTAGAGAAGGAGACTCCACAAGCTCCCTGGGCAGCCTGGGCCAGTCTCTGGCACCCTCACAGGGAAGAAGTTTCTCTTCCTGTTGAGGTGGAACTTCCCATGTTCCATTTTATGCCCATTGCCCCTCATCAC
>JANHGL010026247.1:121296-134270 GCA_024611195.1 Ceyx melanurus | reverse complement strand
CCTGCTCAGGCAGGGGGGTTGGACTAGATGATCTTCTAGGTCCCTTCCAACACCTAACATTCTGTGATTCTGTGATATGCAACATTTAGAATCTGATGGGAAATTGCCTTGCACACTGGAAGGAGCAGTTGTTTGTGATATGAGGAACTAGGCACTTGTAGTAGACAGAAGTATAAAAATGATAGCATGTGGTGCATTGCAATAGTAGTGGGAAGCCCCAGGGAATTGCTGGTACTTAACATTGGGCATTTCAGTGTGAAGGAGCTGGAAACAGGCTAAGGAATGGTCTGGGAAGAGAAGACTGAGAGGGGATCTGATGGATGGTGAAAAATCTCTTCAGCGTGGGCATCAAGTAGAAGGGGCCAGGCTCTTGTCAGTGGTGCTCTGTGATAGGATGAGGAGCAATGGGCACAAACTGGAACGCTGGAAGTTCCACCTCAAGAGGAGGAGAAACTTCTTCCCTGTGAGGGTGCCAGAGCCTGGCACAGGATGCCCTGGGAGGCTATGGAGTCTCCTGCTCTGGAGACTTTCCAACCCCAACTGTTGGAAACATCTGTTCCTATGTGGGTTGCTCTGGGTGATCCTGCTCTGGCAGGTGTTTGGACTCAATGATCTCCAGAGGTCCTTCCCTTCCAACCCCTGCCATTCTATGATTCTACGAATATCTTCACAAAAGCCTGGTGTAGTTGGCTGACGTTACAGAAGGAGGAACCCCTCTCCTTTTCTTCTTGAGGGCAGAAGGCGACTTGTAAAAATAGCAGGTCAAATTCTCAATTAATATTTTTAGTGCTTAATAGGAATTCTGTGATTTGTAAAGCCTGAGGCCATGTCTTTTTTTTTTTTTTTTAATATATATTTTTTATTAAATTGAAATTTCTTCTACTTCTAAGCCTCTGTGAAGTTCTTTAATTCATTTGGCATGCCTTGCCCAACACAATAGTGGAATAAGAGAGAGCTCTTATCCTGGTGTGTGCACATTATACTTGACTGTATAACAGCTTGCATTTCCTAGCAGCACTTGTGCATTCTTCTCCTTTAAAGCAATACAATTTACCCTTGCAGGCCTTGTCATCCAGCTGTAATTTGCTGCCACTGCAGGACACCAATCTCCCGCTAGCAAAGAAGATGCACTTTAATACTTTATGCTGTTTGCAAGTGCCATCATTTTGGGACTTCTGTGGATGAGGGATCTGTAAGCAGAGTTTATGATGATTGAATCCCCCATATTGTTTCAACCATTCAGCACCTGGTTTTTGTTTGGTTGTTTGTTTGGTTTTTTTTTTTTTTGGTGTGGTTACTTTATTGTGGTCGCTGTCTTACATTTGCTTTTTGACAGGGAAAAATCAACAGAAGGAAAAAAACATCTTCTGACATTAGTCTGGAGAAGAGGCTGAGGAGAGACCTCATTGCTCTCTGCAGCTGCCTGAGGGGAGGTTGAAGTGAGGTGGGTGTTGGTCTCTTCTCCCAGATGACTGGTGATAGGATGAGAGGGAATGGCCTCAAGAAGCACCATGGAAGGTTTAGGTTGGACATTTGGAAAAAATGTCATTACTAAGAGAGTGGTGAGACCTTGGAACAGGCTGCCCAGGGAGGGGGTGGAGCCACCATCCCTGGAGGGGCTAAAAACCCATCCAGATATGGCACTTGGTTTTGTGGTCCTGATAATATTTAGTGGATTGTTGGACTTGATGATCTTGAGGGTCGATTCCAATCTTAATGAGTCTGATTCCATCTCCCTGTTTTCCAGTGCTTGTAGTTCTTGTCTTATATCTGGCTTTTGGGGGGGATCATTTAATACAGGTTTCCCTAGACCACAGTTTTATTCATTTCCCTCTGATGACCAAATTAGGTTTGATTTGATGTTGAACTTACTGAGCACAGGAAGAAAGTAGGAAGGAACACAAAGAGGACAGTTAGATAAAAAATAAAATTTGTGTTAGCAAAGGGACTTGAATAGCCTAAAGTAAACAAGAGGAAAAGAGATAATGAGATAATAAAGAGAAGGATCTTATGCCGAACACTGAGATGTTCCCATGTGCTCAACCTCCTTATTTTTCTTATGGATGTCAGAAGCCAAGTCAGTACAGCTGTTGATTTGTGAAGGATCAGAATTTCACCTGTCATAGCTGGGACTTTCTATTGATTTATTATGTTCTGTGTCAGGCTTGTGCATGGGCTGGATTTTCTGGTGGAGAGGCAGATGGTTGGAAATCTGTGCATCCTTCCCACACTGCTGCTTGTTACAATGGAGTGTTACTCAGGGACTTCATGAACAGTTTCATTGTTGCTGAATTTACATTTTGTATGATTAGATGTGATTTTTATATTAACTGTGTTCAAGTTTGTATTCCTTTTCAAAGACACGTGGTGTTACTATTCTGTGAGCCCTGTGGGAGTTGTAAAATAGATTCTGTAAATCACAGAATCACAGAATGGGAGGGGTTGGAAGGGTCCTCTGAAGATCATTGAGTCCAACCCTCCTGCCAGTGCAGGGTCACCTAGGGCAGCCCACAAAGGAACAGAACCAGGTGGGGTTGGAAAGTCTCCAGAGAAGGAGACTCCACAGCCTCCCTGGGCAGCCTGTTCCAGACTCTGTCACCCTTACTGTGAAGAAGTTCCTACTCCTGTCTCCATGGAACCTCCCATGTTCCAGCTGCACCCATTGCCCCGTGTCCTATCACTGGATGTCCCTGAGCAGAGCCTGGCTCCATCCTCCTGATACTCATCCTTTATGTTTTTATAAACATTAATGAGGTCCTCCCTCAGTTTCCTCTTCTCCAAGCTCAAGAGCCCCATCTCCCTCAGCCTTTCCTCAGCAGGGAGATGTTCCTCTCCCTTCAGCATCTCTGTGGCTCTGCATTGGAGTATTTTTTGAGCAGTTCCTGTCCTTTCTGAACTGAGGAGCCCAGAACTGGACACAATATTCCAGATATGGCTTCACCAGGGCAGAGCAGAGGTGGAGGAGAACCTCTTTCCACCTACTAACCACACCCCTTCTAATCCACCCCAGGATGCCTTTGGCCTTCCTAGCCAGAAGGGCTCGTTTCTGGCTCAAGGTCATCCTGTTGCCACCAGCAACCCCTTACACTGCTTTCCAATAGGTAAGTCCCCAACCTGTACTGGTACCTCAGGTTGATAATAGATGCCTAAAAGAATCTGTTCAAAAAAATCAAGAACTGCCACTCTTCAGAAGATTAAGCTCTGCCACTGCAGACCTGAATAATGGCCACCCTGAGCAGTCACCATAACCTCTCAGTGCAAGCAGAGCAAGGCCCACACATGTACCTGGCTCTGATCAGTTCCTCTCCCTACACCTAAAGCAGCTCTTTTTTCCCAGTTGAAGCCCCATTTTCCCAAGCTGACTTGGCAAGTGGTGGGTTTGCACAGCCACTCCCCCAGCAGCAAATGGTGCTACCCAGAAGGTGGTTGTGGAGATGTGGGGAGAGCGTGCAAAGCTCTTTTTGAGTCTTCACAAACCACTCCATCCCTCTGCAGTGGCAGCCATGCTAGGCACAGGGAGGCATTGTGGGACAGAGAAGCAAAAGAGAAAACTACTTTTGGTGTAAGTTTTCCGAAGTGAAAGCTCTTGTTGGGGGAGGTGGTATTTGGTAGAGACCCAAATGGACCTTCTTTACACAGAGCTGTTGCAACTTGACATGGATGAAGTCCTGGTTCCTCTTTTTGTGCTCTGAAGAACTGGTGATCATGTAGTGCCCATGGCAGTAACTGGGAAAGGAATTTCTCCTCTAGAGCCTCTTTTGACTATTTTTAGGACCTGTTGTATTTACTCACCTCAGAGCTGGTTCTTGTCACTGTGAAGAGCTGAAAGGGAGCAGCAGCACATGGGAGCATGAGGTCTACAAGGAGTGTAACATCACATCCTTTTATAAAGGAGGTGCTGCTGTGGGATTAGAGCTGAAAGCTGAGGTGCCTGCCATGGGTGGAGGTGAAGAAATGCAGGATGATGCACCTGCAGCAGGAAAGGCTGGGAGATTTTTGATAAGGCAAAAGATGGGATCAAGGGAAGAGCTGTTTGGGCAAGTTGTCTTTATTTAAATTTATTTTATTTTTTTTTTTGCAAAGCCTGAAATAAATTTAGGGTGGAGGAATCCAGTGGTAATTTTAATGACGCAGCACTGCGTAATGATGAAATGTAGTTGCTCAGGGGCTCAGTTTCATGTGCACCTTTAAAAGCATGGGCTCAGGGGGTAGAAATTGTAGCAGCTATGTGTGGAGGCTTTGATTTGTTATGGCTGGGCAGGCTATTGAATTCCTACTCCATGCCTTTAGCTTAGCTGTGTACTGTATGTTCTCCACAATACCTCAAGCTGAAAATTGATCTCCGGTCAATACTGTGTGATGATTCAAACCACTCCCATAATCAGCGCCACTTGTTGAATGAAATTCCTCGTGAGAGACCTGATTACTGTCTCCACCAGCTCTGACCCAACTGAATGGGCTATCAGACGGTCTGAATTTGGACACTCTGGACAATTGCCATCAGGAATTATCTATGCTCCCAGAAAGGGCTAAATTGAGCAGAGATGAAGTGCTGATGTTTATTGGTTCTTTAAGAAAAAAAAATATATATATTCCCACACCTTTTTTTTTGTTTTTCCTCCACTCCTCCTTACTAGGTAGAGCAGAGACAGCTTTAGCTACATGCTCAGGAGGTTGAGAGGGCTTTACTGCAGCAGAGATGAATCTTTTCTGACCCTGTGTCAAACTGTCTGCAGTGTGCACAGGAAAATTTCAGGACTGCTGTTTAAGGAGAGACCATTTGTCAGAAATGCTGTAGCATGCAAAGTAGCCTCCTGTGCTGTGTGCTGCAGACCAGGTAAAACAGGAAAGTGCTGCAGATGGAGCTGAGCACTTCCCAGTTTGTGTATCAACCTCAATACACAAGTTCTTGACCTGTGAGTCCGGGGAAGAGCAGCTGAAGGCTTCAAGTGCCTGACTCGAGAGGGGTTCTCCATGAAGATGTAGCTTCCATTGCACCACTGGTTGGGTTGCCCTCATCAATTCTTTTGCCTCTGGCTTGAGGATGTCCACTGAAAATCTTAATTCCAGTCATATATACTGAAATTCTTAATTCCAGTATCTTGGACTGGAATGGACTTTGCTTCATTTATGTTTGATGTTGTGCAGTGGAAGCTTTGAAGGTGTTCAGACAAGCGTCTCTACACCAAGGGTGTTGTGCCTGTTGTCACCAGATAACCTCTAGTCTTTTAATAGAGCTAAGTCTTTGTGGGCAGGCTTTGCCCTTCCTTAATGCCATGGCATTGTTCCCACTGGCTTCAAAAGGAGGAAGCACTTGGACTGAGACTCATAAAGGCCGTTAGGAGCCTAAGTCCCATTCATTTCCTGATTTCAGTGGGACTTTGAGTCCTAAATCCCTTTGTGAATCCAATCCATAATGCTCTACTATCTAGGCACAAGCATTAGCAAGAGTTTTCTTTTTATCCTCTTAGCATGGTAAGCCTGTAAAGTGGAGCTCCTTATTATCTGCCCTGTGCTCCTGAAATAGGCTGAAAATATGTCTAGCTGTTTAAATATGGCAGCTATCTTCTTACTTGAGTCTGAATTATCTTTTCCAGAACTATGAAAACAAACAAGTCTGGATGGCTAATGCAGGATGAGTGTTGGGGTGGAGAATGGGTAGTGTGAGTGAAGGGGAGTACATCAGCACTTTAATCACTTTCTGCCCTTCTCCCTTCCACCCAGCTTGGAGCTTGGTCCCTTGAGATGTGTATGAAAATCAGCCATGTAACAAACCCTGTCTGTGCTTTGGAAGAGCTCTGTGCCATGGTATTCACAAGAACGTGGTCTGCAGACTCTTTGTGGAAGCCAGGTACTCATTGGTGGGGTCATAAAAATGAAATCTTCATAATAGCTTCTTACTGTCAGTCTTGCAAAGCCAAATGAGCTTTTTGCATCTGCTTGCTCAGTCTCAAATCTGTTGATGTTGGGCATGGTGCTAAGTTGGTGCAAATTAACAGCACTGCAGACATCAGGTCAGTGGCTGTGTTGATTTATATAATCTGAGGGGCTGATACAGGCTTTCTGATTCTTCTGGTGTTAAGTGCTTTTCCTCTGTAGCCATCTTCATCCGTTCAAGAGCAATAAGAGTCTAGAGATGATTTTGAGTAAAAGAAAGAGCTGCATGATGTGCTATGTCAAAAGTAAATAATGTATAGGCTTACAGATGATCTAATGATCAGATGTTGGCATATATTCTTGATAGATTAGGAATCCTTATCCCATTAATGAGTCAACTTTTAGCCTCTGTGATAAATAGCTTTGACTGACGGGAAAGCAAAATGATGAGATTTGTTCTTTTTGCTGTGATGAGCCTGAGAAATGAGGGACACCTAGTTCTGAAAAATGGTTTCACCAAAGTAAATAAACGACTCAGTTTATCTACAGTTAGCACATGGAACTGCTCAAATCTTCCTGTTTACGAGAAGACATGTTTGCAGCAGGTAAGGCTTTAACTGAACTGATTTTGTGTTTTCAAACCTGTAAAATACAAGGATCACCATGTTCCATGTTCTAGGGGTGCACAGGGACTACCCCAATAGTTGTGAAGTTGATAGGAACAGAGGACATAGTGTGATCTTACATTTAGGGACCAGTGACAATTCTTCTGGCTTAGCTCTTCTCCTATCCTAACAAACCACCCATCTGAGCCAGGATGAGCTTCTCCAGGGAGCACTGTGATGTTGAGTTTTTTTCTCCATTGTGGGTCACTGTTTTTAATGGCTTGTGCCACAATTTTCTCTACAAGAAGAGCCCTTCTTGCTTTTATGTCTTTGTGCTTAAAATGAGTGAGTCCTGAGTGCTGCTTGGGGTTTTGTAACTGGAGAGGTGTTGATAAGGGAGGTTATCAGAAGGTTCTGCATCCCTTAAAGGACATGATTCTCCACGCTTGATAACTGATCACCTCATATATCAGTTGGGTCCTAAAATCCTGTGAGAGGCTCAGAGAACAGCTCCAAAATATTCCTTTTTTTTTTTTTTTTTTTTTTTTTCTCAGGGCCTTCAAAAAGTTTGTTTTCTTTTTCTTTCTGCACTTCCAGCCCAAGATTGCAGAGAGGAGCATTCCAAGAGGATGCACAAGACATCAGAGATGGGAGGGCTGGCTTTGCAGTGGGCTCCAGACTGCAATTTGGGTGACCTGTGCTTGCTTGCCATTGATTTTTCATCTGACCTTCCACAAGGTGCATAACCTCCTCCTGCCCTGGTTGGCTATCTGCACCACAGGGACAGTGCTACTGCCTCTTTCATGGTCTTTGTCCTCAAACATATTGACTATATAGTGCTCAGGGCAGGAGGGGGTTTACTCTATGTGTGTGTAGTACTTAGCAGGTGGAAGTTTAGGGCTCCACTGGGATTTTTGGGTACTGTGGTAAAATAATGAATGATATTGTACGCGCTGCTTTCCTCATACTTCCTCACCATTGCCATCCTGACCCTTTCTCTGCCTATAAAGTGACCAGATTGGCTTTGAAATGGTCTCCCATGACCATTCATCTGTGCAGTGATTGATGTGTGATAGGCATCTTAGGCAACCAATAGGCATTTTGCATTTTAATTTCATTACCAGTTTCAGGTACCCTGCTTTGGGAACAATTCCAGTCTGTAAACTTGTTATTTGCTGGAGCTGTATTAAAAATTCAATGGCGTAGCAGAAAATGAGTAACCCAGCATGTTCTTGAGAAGTTTAAGGTGTTACTCCACCATCAAGGATTGTTGCTGAAGCTTCCACACACTTAGTCAAGTCCTGGTGCAAATGGATATACTTTTAAAGGTATACCTTAAAATGTTTCCCTGAAAATCTCTAATTAGGCTTCTGGGGAATGGTTATAAAATATATTAGACTCAGTGGCTCTTAAATAATTTTTTTTCTTAAAGCAAATTCATCTGGTTCTCAGAATTGCTTTCCATAATAGTGTCAATTGCCATGCCCAACAGGGCCCCCGTCATGCTCAGGAATGTATCATTTTAAAAGTGATTAGAGATTAATTAAACAAGAGCTTCATGGTCTGATGGAACAGCTAAAATATACATTTGCTTTATCGTAAGCTGGTAATAAAAAGGATGCATATATTCCTGGTGTCTAGAGGCACTGCTGGGTACAGTGCAGGCAGCGTGCTGCCCTGTTGGCTCTTTGGCAGCTTCTTCAGCTCTTCCCTTCATGACTTGGGTGCTGAGGCAGGAGCAATGGCAATGTCTGGGGACTGCCTGAGGCATCAGGGACCTTTGGCTCAGGAAAGGGGGAGTGACCGTGTTGCCCTTCCAAGAGGCAGACAAAAAGTTTATCTTTGATCTCTTGTGGTTTCCTTGAGTATCAGCTTTTCCAATGCATGCTCAGAGCGCAGATCAATCTATTTAATTCCAAGGTCTAAAAGATGAAGCTTTTATTTCCTGAATTGACACAGCAGAAGAAAACAACAACAACAAAAAAAATGCCTTCTGCACATCTGCGTTTGACTTTCACTGACAACTTCTTCTCCCACTGTTCGTTGCTAAAATGTGTGCCTGTTGGGGGTGGAGAGCAGGGTTGTAAACACACGATGTTCTCCAAACATCAAGTAAATCCGGCATCCTCTCCACTCCCTATTTTGATTCACAACTGATTTTTCTTTAACCTCTTGGAAGCAGTTTGAACATCTCCGTTGGGTGTCTGTAAAGGATAAGCATAACCATAACTTCTTGTGAGTTTAATGCAAGCTCTTTATGGCTGATATTCAGAGTGGTGCTTTAGCACACAGGTTCCTTATTTTATTTTTATTAATTTATTTATTAAAATAGATATTGCTATTCCACCTTCTGGAATTAAAAATGTCTTTGTCATTAGTGATCAAGATAATCCTGATAATTAAAAATAAGAAGAATTTTTTAAATGGCTCCATTTCATGCTTTATTTGTTCTTCTCATCCCTCATCCTTCCACCCTTCTTATTTGAAGGATTATAAAGGTATGAGGAAATGTATGGCTATTCAGGTCAAATTATCCTTCAGCAATGACTTTGCTGCTTTCAGTTTTACTCTGATATCCATATGTCAGAATTTTGGAGGTTCAACTTTTCTCATCCTAATGCTACTTCAATTTTGGCTGCGGGAAGCAATGGGAGGTTTCAAAGGACAGGAGAAGAGATGGCTCTATGAGCGCAGGAGAAACCAGCTGGGATGCCGTGTGCATGTTCAGCAGGCAAACTGTGCTGAGACAGCAGAGGCACTGGGCACAGCTCTACACCAAACAGCATTCTTCATGGATCCTTTATGACACACTTCACCTTCACTGACTTGCTATTCTTGGAGGGTGAAGAACCTGGAGTGTGGTCAAGCACTGTGTACCACACTGCCTGCTGTCTCCAGTGGGACCACCACTCCAGGGAATACTCAACTCTGGTGGTTTGACTCAACACTGGGGAGGCTGCAGCTTGAGCACTGGGGTCAGGTTTGGGCAGCCCAGGGTCAGAAAGACATGGAGAGGCTGGAGTGAGTCCAGAGAAGGGCAAGGAAGCTGGGGAGGGGTCTGGAGAACAAGTCCTGTGAGGAGCAGCTGAGGGAGCTGGGGCTGGTTGGTGTGGAGCAGAGGAGGCTGAGGGGAGACCTCATTGCTCTCTGCAGCTGCCTGAGGGGAGGGTGCAATGAGGTGGGTGTTGGTCTCTTCTCCCAGTGATAGAACAAGAGGAAATGGGCTGAAGTTGCATCAGGAGAAGTTTAGGTTGGATATGAGGAAAAATGTCTTTTCTGAGAGAGTGGTGAGGCCTTGGAACAGGCTGCCCAGGGAGGGGGTGGAGTCACCATCCCTGGAGGGGTTCAAACAACATCTAGATGTGGCACTTCAGGACATGGTTTCGTGGTCCTGATAATATTTAGTGGATTGTTGGACTTGATGATCTTTAAGGTTGATTCCAACCTTCATGATTCTGTGACTGTATCACCTTGGCTAAACACCAAGTGCCTACCCTGCTGCCCTGTCAATCCCCCTTCTTCTTCCTCTCAACTGGACCAGGGGGAAGAAAATAAGATGCAACTCATGTGTTAAGACAAAAGTAGGTTGATGAAAAGCAAAGTAAAGGCTGCATGTGGGAGGAAAGAACACCAAGATTTCTTCTCTGCTTCCCACCAGCAGGCTCTGCCTGGCCCCTTCTTGGGGAGCAGGATTCCAAACGCCCAGCACTGGCTCCAGCCCTTTGATCTTTTTTGTAGCCCTCCTCTGGAATGCCTTCAACTGGTCCATGTCTTTCTTGTGTTGGGGGCTCCAGGTGAGGTTTCACCAGAATACAGGGAGAGAATCACCTTCCTCAACCTGCTGGCCACGCTTTTGATACAGCCCAGGATACAATTGGCCTTCTAGGCTGGAAGTGCACATTGCTGGCTCATGTCCAGCTTGTCATCCACCAGAATGACTCAAGCCGAGCTATTTTGTCAGGGGTATGAAAATGTCAGGGTCAAGTTGCAGACTTGACAGTAGAGTATCTAATTTTTTTTTTTTCTCATTTAATTGTATAGGATGCTACCTATCACATCAGTGATGCCTCCTTTTAAGCAAGCATTAGCTATCCTGGTTCTAAGGTAAATCTACATACATGCAGATATGCAGATATATGTCTGTGTGTATATGTGCATATACAGCCACTAGGAACTTTCAGTAAGCTCTTTACAACAAGATCCTGCCTAAGCTTGCAATGGTATCACATAGGCAACATTCACTGCCACCTCCTTGGCACAGGTGCAGGAGAACAAGAAGGAGCAGACACCTCTGCACCAGCATTTGAGGGTTGTGAAGGTGTTTTTTTGCTGATATTGCCAGTGATTGCATTTGGCAAACTCACTTTGGGGCACAGTGTGTGTCCCTGTTTCAGGAGCAGGCACCCAAGGTCTGGTTTTGGGGTATCCTCAGGAAAAAAAGAGGACTTTCCATGTTAGCTTTCTGCTTTTCATGGGACAGGGCCATCTGTAACATCCCTTTCTTCTCCATGGAAGATATTTCTTTGAAGACATGAGGGGATTGGTTTGGATTGTGCATTGGTACTGCACTCCAACTTCTGTCTACAGCATTTCCAGACAGCCTAAGGGGTTAAATGCAACCCTGTGTCTTGCTGTAGTGTGCACAGAGAAGACTAAAGAGGATTCTCATCTGTACCAAGACCCTGCCTATGGCAGGGAGGCACCAGGGCTCACCTCCCTTCATACCTTTCCTCTCAGCAAGCTTAACTGCTTGGTTGTTTAGGGTAAATCTTTTCTTTCTGAAAGCTCAAGTTTAAGAAAGGCTGAGATCAGCAGGTATTGGGCATCTCACCCCTGTCCCCTAGTGCTTCTGCACTGTGTGTGTAACCTCCCTTCTTGACCCTGTCCCACCAGAAAAGGAGGGATCACAGATGTTAAGTGAGCAGCTTCACAGTATTTTATCTTCCCTCAGATGCTGGTCTCATATTTTAGTCCCTGCTAATAATTATATTCTAAATGCTGAAGATAACAGTTATTAACATAATTTTGACTCCTTTGTGGTGCTTGTCTCAGATGTATCTCTGTGTTCCAGCACCAGCAATGAATTTATTTTCTCCTTACCATTGCAAAATGTCTGTCTGTCTGTCTATCTACTTACTTGAGTGGCTCTGCAGATGGGGAAGTCAAGGTTGGAAAACTCGTACCTGCCAGCTGCCTGTTTGGGGTCAGACTTGCTGCATAATGAGAGTGTGTTCTGCTCTTATTATTCACTGGATGGGCTCCCCTGACTTGTGGTTTTCTTATCATCAAACTTTTGTGGTGGAGGTTCTGGGTTCTCACTTTGGCTTTTCAAAACCTTTTATCTTTCTGGAAGTTCAGCTCCCACTTCAGGTTCTCAGATTCACTCCTGTTCCAGTGGAGGGGACCAAACCAGGAAAGGATGCCCCAGAAGGCATGAATGCTGTCAGTGCCTTCTGCCTTGAGACAGCTCAGGTCTTCACAGAAAGCTCTTGGAAACATCTGCATTGAACAAAAGAGACTGTTGCAGAGGGACTGCAAGGGAAGGAGAAGAGGCATCTGGTAGCATGAGAAATAGCCAGCCTCCTTCTTAATGAAGTATTCAGTCTGGGAAACCCAGAGTCATGAATTAATTCCCTTTCCCCTGGGCTGGAGCAGAGAAAACTGGTAGGTCTCCAATGCCATACTACTGAGGGACCAGTGCCTACCAGTCCTCATCTGCTGTCATCTTGTTGGGTGCTGCTGGGATCTGTGCATCTCTCAGACCTGATATCCTGCTGAATGTGCTTTTTCTTTGAGTAGACAAGTTAATTTTCCTGAAGCAGTTACTTTGCCTCAGGAGTTCATTAGGCAGCCTTCAGGAGATGTTGCCTACAGGATTCACACAGAGCATCCAACTTACCATGGGGACTCCATGACCGGGGTAAATGGAGCAACCCTACTCCTTGGCTCCACCAGCTTCAGTGTGGCCAAGCACCCCCCTAAGCACTTTTACCTGTGGAATGGACTTAACAGGCACTTTGGATTCTTGGTTTCTCCAAAGCCTTAAACTGCCCCCTCCCAGTAGAGCAGAGGAGTTAAATGGGTTTCACAAAATCACAGAATCACAGATATTAGGGGTGGGAAGGGACCTAGAAGATCATCTAGTCCAACCCCCCCTGCCTGAGCAGGATCATATAGACCAAGTCACCCAGGAACAGATCCAGGAGGGTCTTGAGTGTCTCCAGAGAAGGAGACTCCACAATCCCCCTGGGCAGCCTGTTCCAGAGCTCTGGCACCCTCACTGAGAAAAAGTTCTTTCTTGTGTTGACCTAAACCTCTTGTGCTCCAACTTGCACCCATTGACTCTTGTCCTGTCATTGGATGACATTAAGAAAAGTCTGGCTCCATCATCTCTACTCTCACCCTTAATATATTGATAAGCATTAATGAGGTCCCCCCTCAGTCTCCTCTTCTCCAGGCTAAAGAGCCCCAGCTCTCTCAGCCTCTCCTCAT
>JANHGL010026247.1:100288-117364 GCA_024611195.1 Ceyx melanurus | reverse complement strand
CCCCAGGAGGGCGTGAGATAATGGCACAGGGTGCCCAGAGAGGTGGGGGAAGCCCCATCCTTGGCAGTTTCTCATGCCAGGCTGAATGGGGCTCTGAGCAGCCTGCTCTAGTGGGAGGTGTCCCTGCCATGGCAGGAAATTGGAACTGGATGGTCTTTAAGGTCCCTTCCAACACTGGCAATTCTATGATTCTGTGACTTGTTCTGGTTTTTGTTTGTTTTCAGGTTAAACCATTAGTAAAACCTTCTTTTTTTGTGTGTGTTAAGGAAAGCCTGAACTTTCCTGCTCATCAATTTAAGACTTGATGAATCCTTTCCTATATCTAGAAGCCAACTGTGAATAAAACTCATATCCTTTGAGACACCCTTGTTGAAAAATTCCTTACAGTAGCACCTGAGAAAAGTGCAATTTTTCTTAATGCTTTACTACTTTTTTTTTTTCCAGTTCAGAAGGAATTAATAATTTCTGTGGCTTGAGAAAAAAAATGTATCAGCCAAAGCCACCATGCCTAGGTTCTGACTATTTGTTCTGAATGAATGCAGCTTTCTAGAATTCAGAAGGATCTCTACTGTGGTCATGGAGTGGGTACAGAACTGTAACCCTGTGGCTGGATGCATTTGTTATCAAGGCCCAAAACAAAAAGCTCTAGTACACCCAAAACCAGTGCCTCTGCTAGTCCCTGCAATAGTTTTTTCTCACAGCTATCCCATTCAGTACATCTCTGTAATTTAAATAAGTAATTTAGCTCCTTTAAAAAGTATCTGCTTACCTGGGATACTTCCCTGCATTTTAAATTTTCTTGTGCTTTTGTCTGACTACTGATGACACTGCAAAATGAAGTGAATATTTGATTGCAGACTTGATAACAAATGCAGGTCTAATTGCTTAACCCAGCCATCTTGATATATCTGATGCCATTGAACTGCTCTGGAAAAATACAACAAGACCCCAGTCTGGCAGAGCTCTTCACCACATCCTTTACATTGGTTTTATGGATGCTGCTGAGACTCCTCAGTTACTTGAAGCTGAGAAGGGGGCTAGTTTGTTTTCCTCCTGCAGCAGTAGCACATTGAAGTTTCCACCTCACTGTGAGGAGAAACTTCTTCCCTGTGAAGGTGCCAGAGCCTGGCACAGGCTGCCTGAGAGGTTGTGGAGTCTCCTTCTCTGGAGACTTTCCAACCCCACCTGCTTCTGTTCCTTTGTGGGTTGTCCTGGGTGACTTTGCTCTGGCAGGGGGTTAGGTTCCATGATCTCCAGAGCTCCCTTTCAGCCCCTACCAGTCTATGGTGATATGAATTCTCAGGTTTAAACCCTGTATCAAGGCTGCTGTGGCAGTATGTGCCAGAAAAACCTGGTATTTTAGGGCATATGTAGAATTAAGAACATGCTCAAACTGTACAGCTGCATTCTTCTGGATATTTAGCAAATGTACCCAGCAGCTGAATGAAAGAGGAGTGTTAGCAGGAGCATCTATCTTGCCTGACATTGCTGAAGCAGCTGAGAAAGCTGCATTTTTGCTAGTTTGGCAAGTGTGTCAAATACAGCTGCAGCTTTGCAACAGAAGGACCCTTAAACAAGTTGTTAAAAAAACTTATTCTTGTCCTTTCTGTGAAAACTTGTGGTGAGTAGTTGAGAGATGATTGTTTATACTGGCCAACTGAAAAAAAAATAATTATCAGTTACCTTTTAAAATGTTTAGGGTGAAAGCAAGCAAGGAAATTTAAACAGTAAAAAAAAAAAAAAAAAAAGAAAAACAAAAGCCCTAGTGTTGTCCTGATCTTCAGGGAGTTGGACTTGATGATCTTCAGAAGTCCCTTCCACGCCCCACCAGTCTGTGACTCTGGTTCTGTGCAAAGCAGTGATGACACGTGTGGTAGTGAGGGATAGTTTCGTGCTACCTCTGGGAACCCAACAACAGCTACAGTCGAAATGTGTTTATCTTTTCCAAGGGGAAAACCAGAATTGATTTGTTTCTCAGGTAGCTTTATTTTTTTGTGTAACAATGCACATGTCAAGGCATTTGTTTTAAATTCCAGGAGTTTTCCTGAAAAGGGAGCATTATCCAAATGGCTTGTCTGGAATTTAAGTGGGTAGAGGCACCTGTGTGTCCATGAGAAGACCTCTGTGTCTGCTGGGGTGATGTGTCACCTGCAGGAGATGGGGTGATGGACAAGAAAGCCAGGCTGCAGTATCTGAAATCTCATTAAAACTCTTGCAAGGTGGTGGGGACAACAGAATTGCAATGAGGTGGCAGGACTGTGACAGATGTTGTCATTCAAGGTACAAGCTCTGCACATCAGAAAAGTTGGCTTCACACCTCAAGCAGCTTTTACCCCCTTTTGCCTCCAGGTATTGAATCTGGAGCTCCTGGGAGCAAAGGTCTTTCAGTTTGTAATCTGTTCCGCTTCTGGTACAAAGAAGAAAAGATTTTTAATGTGAAATCCAGTTTAAAACTCACACAATAAAAAAGCCAAAAAACTCAACCCAAAAAAAACAACTAACCAAACCCCCAAAAAGCTCCTACAGCTGTTTGAAAGCTGCTTGGAAGGACAGCAGAGTAGAAATAGTCCCATCTGAACTAGATTAGCTGGCAGAGTTCAAGTGAATGGGTCAAATGTATAAACCGAATGCAATTTATCTTGTGGCACTGCAGTTTATCATACACTTGAGGGAATAAATACCACACACATGCACATATTCACACCTAATAATTTAGGAATAACTGGAAAAAAAAAAGGTCTTTAAAGACATTCAGAGGCTTCTGATGACATCATGCTATCTGGGGTAATAAACCAAAGACAGTTGAAGTCAGTTCCAAAATAGCTGTAGCCAGAGATGTCTTTATGTGCCTGTCTTGAGATATTTCACATCTCAGGAAGAAGGTATTGAACACTGGTCTTGCATACTAACTATATACACTATAGACACCAGGAAGATTTTTCCTCTTGTGGATTTCTTCATGCTGCATCTAATGTTTGGTTTTTTGGTTTTGTTTGTTTTTACATTTACAGAATCCCTTTAGTGCCTGGATTAGCAGCATTTCCAGAAGTTTAGAACTTGTGGGATCCTTTAGAAATCTGAAAGAAAATTCTGTCAGGCAATGACTGTGCAGTTTCCTTGGAGCCCCTCCTTTTGGGAAAGCTTTATTTTCTGCTTTAGGGGCAGCAGGATGCTGTTTTTTCCCCATTCTTTTAAGTCTTTGAGACTAGCTAGAGGACTTCTCCCTGTATTTGGATAGTAGGTCATTGTGTTTCCAATCCATGTGGTGCTGAGGGACATGGGTTAGGAGTGCCCTGTCAGTGCTGGGGGAATGGTTGCACTTGATCTTAAAGGTCTCTCTCAATGAAAATGATTCTATGGTAGCTGAATCCATGAAGGTATGTGCATATATGAAAACCACCCCTGCTTCCCTGGTGGCTTCCAGATCCTGGTGGTGCAGGATTTCCCAAGCTGATGATCCTTCAGTGCCTCGGGACCTCGAGAGGTTGCAAAGCTCATAAAATGAGCTCATAGGCAACAGTTTAAAGGTCATGAAAGATGCTCATGAAAATCTGGTCATCTTGGGACTAGTGGATGGCACTTTGTTGCCTTGAGACAACGCAGCCTGTTAATGACCTTTGGTCTTGTATTGAATATTAATATGCTCTAAGTTTGCTCATGTGCATTAATCACACTCTGATGTTTACCAGTGTCACCAGTACAGAAAAGGTGATAGGTCTCCTTATGAAGGAGGAACTGTGACTGGTGAGCCACTTGAAATTAAAAGGTCAAGATAATTCTGCATTTCACTCATACTGGATGCTGAGTTTAATGATAGGGACCTTTTTTTGAAAGATGGTGTAAACTCCAGTGATTCATGCTAATGTCACAGGAATAATAATTGTTTAGAAGTCTGACAGATTCATCTGGAGCAGACTCTATTAGACACCATCTTGGAATGAAATTGAAAGAAGAAGGCAATATCTAGATGCAATTAAAAACTTGTTGGAGAAGCAGTCACTTCTGTGACCCAACACATCATGAAGCCAAAAATTGAGTTTTTAAAGAAAACCATTGTCTCCCTTTGACTGGCAGCCCTGTAACAAAGTGTCTCAGCCTGGCCCAACATGGACAATCATCTTTGATGAGTTTAATTTCTAGTGTGGTAAACTCCGACGTTATTCTCAGAGGGAAAATACCTCTTAACTTTTTTTCCATGATAATTTCATTTTACAGACTTTTTTTAAAGCAAGTCTCTGAAGTATCAATGGCCCTTATTTCCACCATTTCAAGAAGTGATCCCTGCTGAAAATTCTTGCGTTGACATGTTTGCAACTTTTCCTGATCCACACATACCAGTGGATTGGAGGATGGGAACTAGAGCAGGTGGCCTTCCTTCCAGCGTGCCCGACCAGAAATCCTCCTCTACTTTTGTCTGCTCATCTTTTATATTATTAAGGAACTTGATATGTGCAAGAAGTGCCTATTCAACAGTCTTGGGGCTTCTTTGGTATTAAACGCAAACCATTGTAATTTGCGGTTTATGCATCCCCAGTCACCACTCTCAGTCACCCCAGTCTGCTTCTGTCCTGGACAGCCCCTGTAATCAGGCCATGGATAAACTTTTTAACTGTGATTACCCAGCATCAAAGATTAATTTCTGTGTCTCCCCAGACAGGTTCTCTCATCTACATTTATAAGAACCATTTGCCTCATTTTACATGAACAAAATCTGGGAGATGGCATTAAGGGGAGACCATTGATGGGGCTAAAATAATTATTGTGTGTTATTCTTCACGTCTTCACATTGACTTTCCCACAATCTGGCAGTTTAATAGCAGATCTGTTAGTGTTTTGTCTTGATTTCTCACAAGACTGTCCTTTATAAAGGGACTGGTAGAGCCTAAGCAGAAAAAGCTCATTTTAATTTACAATTATTGTACTTTATGACCTTCAAACCCTTGTCACCAGTGACTACACTGTGATCATGTCTTGGTTCATAAAGATTTTGTGACCATCCCTATCTCTGTGAAGGTCAGTGAGATCCCCACAGGACCATCCCTTTGCCAGTGGATTTTCATGGCTCAGGATGCCCTTGGGCTGCAAGCTGTGCTGGACCTTCAGAAGTGTCCCCAGCTGTGTCTGACACGGCTGCAGAGCTGGGGTAGGTGCCTTGCATCTCCTGGCTTTGGTTACAAGTGTCAGGTCAGGGCTGCCGAGTGGCCCAAGGTTCAGTGGGAGGGTTGGGCATGTCTCATCACCCAACATATCATGAAGCCAATAATTTAGTTTTTAAATAAAACCATTTTGGAAAAGGAAAAAAAAATAATCTCTAACCCCAAATTGAAACTAACTACAGAATGAATGTATGAACAAGAGAAAAATTGCATTAACCCTCTTCTTTATAAAAAAACCCACTCCATAACACTGATTTAAGATGGAATAAAATGGAGCCAGTATGTCCTAAGTTTGGATGCTGGTTTCTAGTGGGATTTCTCTTCTGTGTGTGTTGTTTTGGTAAAGATTGGAAGAGTTCTAGAGTTGCGTAGTGCTATGCATTTTATGGCACATTTAAATGTCTATAACATAAATAGCTTTACCATCAGAAGGCATAAATGTCAGCCTATTGACACATTATAAAGACACAACTGGAATGTTGCCTGGCAGACTGGTGCTGGTTTTGAGATTTAATAGTACATCTGTATCATTTATCCCAGTGGGAAATAACACAGGATGTTGCCTTGTAATTTTTTACTACTGTATAATAAAATGTAACAATAATAAATGGTGTCTAAGCAAGTAATGCAGCAGATTCTGGATTTTGTCCAGTGTGCCTTTACCACTTATCTTAGATTAACTTTCCTCCCCCCTAACTTTAGGCAACAAACGATTTTGACTGGATGCAAATCTCTTTTATGTGTTACGTTGATATCTGTAGAGAAAGAGATCCTCCTGAGCCAAATGCATCCCAGCTCTTCATTAACTGGGTTTAGCAGTTTACTGGATCTTTCAATCACTCCCAGCTCAAGTCAATCTGTCCTTGAAAGGGTCTGTTGTGCATTCCTGCTCCATGCAGGGTGATTGCTTTCCCAACTCTCCTCACTGCCACCCAGCTCTACAAGCTATTTGCCTTCTGCTAAAAACCTGAGAGATATCTCACCAAAGCCTTACCAGGCTCAGGCCAGTTTAGAACAGGGCTTTGATGGGCTGGTGTTAGGTGAGTTTGAACTTGTTTCACATCCTCTGCCCACAGGACATCTGGAACACCTCTCAGGATGCTTGAGAGGTGCTGTGCCCTGCCTGGGACTAGTGCCTAGCTTCAGGGGCTGGGCTGTTGCATTGCTGCAGGCTGTGATTTTTTAATTATTATTATTATTTTTTTAATTATTAAAACCATAAGAAGTGTGAGGAAAGAGCTCATCATCCATTGAGGTACTTCTGCAGTGGCCAGAAGGGCTCTCTGGTTGCTTTCTAACATCTGGCCCACTGTGCTCCTTGTGAAGGAAAAGATGAAATCATCACTCAGTGCGTATGAGAGTACTACCCGTTTGTAAGAAGACAATTAACATAGAAATGAGGGAGGCTTTTGATTCATCAAGTGGATTCAACAGACTGTGTCATTTCCTTGATTTTAATTTTAATTAGGATTAATCAATTTTATCTTCTAAGGTCTTTGCAGGGAATTTACACGAAACAGAAGACTTTGGTCAGCAGTGTGCCAGTGTAATACCCCTGCCTGTAGAAATCCAGCTGTGGCATGGATTCGATTTGGCAGGACTCCAGACTCCCTTCTCCTCTTGCATTCAGTGGTGTAGGGAACCCTCTGGGTCATCCAATACCAGGGTCTGAGCTTCAAGTAGCTGTCTAGTCTAGGGACCAGTATATTCCTTGGAAAAAAAAAAATCCCTGGGATGCCAGCTGTAATAGTGGCTGCTTTCTGCTCCAAATACAGGCATAAAAAAATCTGGCTTCACCCCAGCAGCCTTTGGTCCTGACAGCTGGGAGCTAGAGTCAGTTGAGACAAAAAACTGACCTTCTCCTCAAAAATATATTTCACAGAAGCCTATGGGTTTGGATAGTGTTTCAGAGGTTCTGCTACATATGTTAGAAATGGAAAATGAGGGAATGGAGTTAGGTAGTTATATAGGAAGGAGAGCAGCATCTCAGTGGCCTCTCCTTGCAGGTGAAGTGGAAAGGTTTAAGTGTGTGTTCTGCATAATCCAACATGCTTTAGTGTTCCTGTCCTAGCACTGGGCTATGTCGTCTTTTTTTTTTCCTCTCCTTTTCTTTCTCTTTCTCCTTCTCTTTTTTTTGTTTTCTTTTTATTTCCCTTTGCTTCTCCTCCTTTTCTTCCATTTATTCCTTTTCTTTGTTCTCCCTCCCCTTTTCCTTTTCCTTCTCCCTTTTTTTTCCTTTTTTTCTTTTTTCTTTTTTTCCTTTTCCTTTCCCTTTTTTCTTTTTTTTTTTCCTTTTCCTTTTCCTTTTCCTTTTCCCTACTCTTTCCCTTTCCCATTCACTTTTCCCTTTCCTTAGCATCTTTTCTTAAAGTATTTTTTGCATCCCACTGAGAAAAACAACCCCTTCAAAAATTCTTACAAAGCCAAATTAATCTTTCAGGTTTCATTACTAGATGTATTTATGAGCAGACAAATTTTGTCTTGGAAATTGGAGTCATTTGCAAACATGATGAGCATTTTATTATAATTGTTTTTTCTGTACCTAAAATAGATGTCTTGCTATTAAAACTTCCATATAATGTTTAGGTGAAAATTTAGCTTGTAGTTTGTGGTGGGAAGGATATTATTGTTCCAGAATATATGAAATGTAAATGTTTTCCTACTAGTTAAAGGAGAACAAACTTTCATGCATGTCGGCCTGTCAATGGTGGGCTCAGAGGGTCTCATATTCTCATATAACATATTTAAAAGCCATTCGGCTTTTAAAAAACCCCAAGAAAATGGAGCAGAAGGCAAAAAAAATACTGAAGGGAAAATCCTACTGAAAGCCCACAAAGCATTTTCAAGCTTACTGCAATGACCTGCTCTGTTCCTGTTACATAGAAGTGTTAAAATGAGAGCAGGAGACCCCTCTCCCCCAAATCATTCATCTGTTATGTCTGTGATGTATTTAGACTGAACCCTTTCCCAGATACTGCGGATCTGGCAGTTCCAGGGGAAATTAATGGGATTTTCCCATTTGCTTTGAGGAAAAGAGGACTGGACTTTCTCCTGCTGTCTTGTGACAGGAAGGAGCAAAGAGCTTTCCTGTCTGCTCTCTTTAAATATTGTGTCTTTTTAAGCTTTTTTTTTCTTTTTTTTTTCTTTTTGCCAGATAGCCTGATTTGTCTTCCTGTGATATACTGTGCTGGAAAATCATAGAGCTTAATGCACAGCACTGTGATGCACAATCATAGTGGTAGGCTCTAATGGTTTTTAAATGGTAAACCAAAGGCATTCATAACATGAGGCGCAGGGAATTGCCTGAAATCCTTGCCAGAGATTAGTTTAGTATTGCTTTTAATATTTTATGCACCAAAGTTGTTTGCAAAGTCTAAAAGCTGCACTCACTCTGAAGGCTCGTTCTTGTTCTTCCCCTGCACAGAGCACAACAGAAGCATTTTCCTGCTGATGAATGGCATGGCAGGAAGTTTCATTGAATTCCAGTTACACTGCCTTGGAAAGATTTTTCTAGTAATCACTGAAAAGTGTCTCAGATTTATGGTGTCATACCTGGGCCAGGTAGTTAGAAGTTTAACCTTTTGTAATATCACTGGTTGCATATTAATATTTTTAAATAATCTAAAACACAGACGAATGATGGAGGAGGTTTTGACTTTAAATGTTACTGTAGAGATTTGACCGTCCATAATCCCATTAAAAGAGAAGAGTACAAGATAAAACGATCCATTTGCAATTATAATTGTGCATATTGAGAATGACCATTCTTCAGAAAAATTGGAAGTGCAAGGTGGAGAAGGGCGTTGGAACCATCACTCTCTCTTGAAAGCATTGATGAAAGAATAAAACAATTGAGGGGGATCGATTTGTCAGTAATGTGCATGCAAAAGTATGGGAAGCACTTCTTTGGAAGATGAAAGGGTGGTAACTCTTTCACTGTCATGATTGGCTTTGCTTGGAGAGCCCAGACAAAAGCGCCTGGTCAAACAAAGAACAACAAGGGATGCTGTGAACTATTTCATCTGCTCTTGACACTTGATAAATAAAGAGTATTTAGTTGATCAGTGTAGTACTGGAGAGTCAGCACAGCCTTATGAGCCCTCCACAGAGGAGGTGGGTCTTGTTCTCTCTCTGTTGCTGGCCTGCTGTTTGACCTTGAGCAACTGGTTTTTGTCTCTGTGACTTTCTTTCTGCTATTCCTTGATTGCCTTGTCCTCTTGGAAGATGAGCTTTTCGGGACAGAGATTTATTTTGCTTTGTGTTCTGTGAACAATGAAGTCTGAGCCTGGCCGAAGCCTCCAGGGGCATCTCCAGCAGGAATTAGAAGCTTTAATCACTTCTGTCAAAAGAGCTTGGTAATGGAGATGGCACGGGCAGGATTTGGAGAGCTCTGCAAGGTGTGTGTTAATTAAGTCACTGTAGGTGAAAGTTGCTGATGTGGTTGCACAGGGCTGATGCAGGGATGCTGAGGAGATGCCCAGGAGAATTGCTGTGCTGCTCCAAAATGCTTTCACTGTCCAAAAACACCCCCCTGAGCATTTGTTCCTCCACTTGAGCAGGGCCTGAAACAAGATGTTTGGTATGTTTGACCAAGCAATGTTTTTTCCCAAGCCTCCTACTGATCTCCTAAACCTTGGTGTGGCTGTTTTGTGGGTCCCTCAGCCGGAAGCATTAACCACAGAAGTCAGACTGCTTGGCAGTTTTCAGCTAAGACATCTGCTGGAGGATGAGCTACCCTGTCTTGATGGATTCTCCTCCCAGCCTCTGCTGTTGCTGAACAGAAAGTGTTTATTGTGGCTCTCCCTTAATAGCAGCTTCTGTTTTGGCTTGGAGGTGCAGCAGCATGTGGATGCTAAAATAACTACTGCCTGGAATTTTCCTTCTCGTGGGATCACAAAGACTCCCATCAGCTGTGACCTTGGTGGCAGCTGTTTGTAAAATGGTAGAGAGATGTTTTGATTATGGGTGCTGTGGCACCCCAGCCAATCACCCCAGGGTTCTTGTCCAATTACCATGAGGTTAAAAGGGTATAAAAAGAGCTGTAAATTAATAAATAAAGGCTTCTTGGCATCTTGGTGAAGAAAATTGTCTCTTCTCACTCTTTCTCCTCCTCCGGCAACTAGCAGATAAGCAACAGCAGCATGCTGCTTTGCAGATGAATTGCCTTTCTTCTGGCACCCAGCGATGCAGAGCAGCATTCCCTTGTCCTGTTGGAGGGGATATGTTGCTCATAACAGCGGAGGGTTTGGGAGCATTTAGATGCACAAACATGAGCAGGCTCGCTGTGCTGAAGGATCTGTGTTAACCAGTTAACAGTAAACTCTGCAGGCAGAGCTCCAGGGTAATGCAGGGTGGAGCAGAGGGAGGGAAGGTGATTTCCCCTTCCCATTAGCATCCTAAGCCAAATGACTTTGCCGGCTTGTCTGGTTGGAAGAACTGGGGAAGAACCATTGATTGATTTCTGAGCATGGCTGTGGGTTGCAGAGGGAGCAAGTGAGCCAAGTGGCATGGAAAGCAGAAAAATTAAATAATAAAAAATAAATTCCCTTGCACATGGGGCAGGTGCTGTGCTGCTGTGAGTGATATCAGGACTCAGAGGTAGTGCCTCTTCCTTCAGTGGGTTTACTCTGTCTTTTAGGGCCAACATCAAATCCCTGTAGCTCCTGCATTGCACCCGCTGACTTCCTAGCAAGTTTTTTGCAGGATCTTTCCTGTGCAGGAATCCCGGTGTTGTTCCCTTCTTATTTGAATAAGAACAAGAATTCCCTGAGCTACATTTCAAATCTGCATAGAAATAGCATATGGCAGAGGCCAGCTCAAGGTCGTACGTTTGACATTTGGAGAAGGGCGGCAAGAAAGATTTGCCAGTCAGTACACTCACATAATGGTAAAATAAAAGTGAGCTGGTCGGAGAGCATGTGCTGAATCCTAAAATGACACAGAAGAGCCATAAACCCCTGTACATTTTGCTATCTCTACCCCTTTACACTCCCAGAAGAAGGGAAATCTGGGATATTGTAAATGAAACAAAGCTCTTGTTTTAATTTCATTTTAAAAGCCCTTGAAAGGTGTAGGGGTAGAAAACATCAACTTCTTTAGACTGGACGAACCCCCAGTTCTCTGCTGCCATCAAGTTACCTACAAAAAATTCTTGGAACCAGGTGGAAGTTTTGCTTTGAAACACAAGCAGAGAAGTTTAAACAAATGTTTTTGTTTTGTTTTTCCCTAGAAATGAAATAGATAGATGTTCTCATGAGGTGTTGCCTACTCTGCTCTTCACTTTTAAAAGTGAATTTTTACTTTTTTTCCTACTGAAAGTATTTGATCAAAATCCAGGGATGAGAACAGCTGACATCTGGAGACTTTTAAATTTGTATGGTGAGAAATAATAGCTGGGTTTACCCTGAGTTTGCCTGTAAATTTCTTAGATGGTCCAAAACCCGTTTATTACTTACAGAGGCAATTTTACTGACGGGCGACCTGGATTAAGGCTCTTTTTCTTCCAAGGCATCCATACTTGCCCATTACAGAGAAATCACTCCAAAGACTGCATGTATGCTGGACTCTTAAGCCTTGTTTTACGTTTTAATTTACTTGTCTGGCTTCCAAGGTTGCTGAATGCAAGGGATTGCTCCCGATTTAGGAGTTGGGGACCAATCCCTCAACCTCCTTTTTCCATGCTCTCAGGGGAGTACCTGCCAAGGAGTGCATAGAACTGAGGTGAAAATGTATTATTTTGGCATCAAGGATTACCTTGATGTAAAACCCTTCTGAATCAGCTGAGTTGTGAAAACAGAGCCCCAGGACCACTCTTTTGGTTTGCAAAGTTTTTAAGGTCTAGGATGCTCCTAGTTGTGATACTACAGCAAAAGGGTGAGAGCTGTGCTGCAGGTCCTGTGGAATGGCTTAGGGACCTGCCATTGCAACTGGAGCAACTGGCCCCAGCTTAACAGTGGATCCTATTTTAATTAGGCTTTGCAGTTTTTCATTTTAATCCCCTTCTTCCAAATGAACTGACCTGTGTTCTTCTCTACAGCTTGGTTGTGGAAAAAGAGCTGGACTTTTAGTTAATATTGAAAGCAAAATTCAGGCAGGAGGAGCATTGATAATTCCTTTGCATTATTTTATTATTTTATTTTATCACAGGGTTATCAAACATTGGAATGGTCTGCCCAGGGCAGTGGTGGAGTTGCCATCCCTAGAGACAGTTAAATGGTGCTTAGGGACATGGTTTAATGGTGGGTTTGCAGTATTGGGTTGAAGGTTGTACTGGATGATCTTAAAGGTCTCTTCCAAGCAAAGTCATCCTGTGACTCTGTATTTAATTTAATTGCATATTATTATATTTGATATTATTTTATTTTCTATTATTTTGTAAAAAGATGGAGGAAACTTAAGAATGTAACAAAGAGCAGGAATTAACATCCTCACAGTCGTCATTTATTTTACATTCTTTTTAAACTGGATATTTTATTATTCTGCTGCAGCATCCTCTCAAAATCTCTGGCAAATCCTCTACTATAGCAAGAGCTTCTCCAAATCACATTGGAGTCTGTTAGGGTGAGGAGATGATACTCATGTGCCTGCACGTGGTCAATAACTACACGTCTCTAAGGGACTCATTTATAATTGGCGGTGATATCTTCTGCTGGTTTTTCATCCAGCCATTGTTGGTTATGTGCTCTATACTATCTTCCTGTTCTGGGAATTGCTTCATAGGAATGAAAAAAATCTTACAGGCATTTTAAAACCAGATCTGTTAACCCAACCCATTTGTTCATTGCCGTATCCTCTGGTACTTGTATAGTAGAAAGTTCATGAGTACCTAATAAATCCTCTGAGGCAGGTATAAGTGTGTTTTAATTTTTATTTATTTCTTTTTCTTTTTGTTTCCAGAAATGCTGAATTCGTTACTCCGCAAAAAATAGCATGTGGATTTTTAGCACCTGAAGAACAAGAAAAGGTAATTACTGGACCATACAGTCTGGCCTCATTTGTTAGTTGTGCTAAAATATTAAACTACTCAACCAGATCACATTGATGCAGCCTGCAGCACCATCTCTGCATAGGGGGGTTGTGTATTTTCAGTTGTGCAGGCACAGATGGCTGAGAGCAGCCCCATGGACAGGGATCTCAAAGTGGTGGTGGACAATATTTTCTCCATGGGACAGCAATGGGCCCTTGTGGCCAGGAAGGCCAAGGGTCTCCTGGGGACCATGAAGAAGAATGTAGCCAGTAGGTTGAGGGAGGTTTTTCTCCCCCTCTACACTGCTCTGGTGAGATCATATCTGGAGTATCATGTCCAGTTCTCGACTCCCCAGTACAAGAGGGACTGGGAAATACTGGAGAGAGTCCAAGGGAGGCTACGAGGATGATGAAGGGACTGGAGCATCTCTCTTGTGAGGAAAGGCTGAGAGCCATGGAGCTGTTCAGCCTAGATAAGGCTGAGAGGGGATCTGATGAATGTTGACAAATCTCTTCAGGATCTTTTCAGTAGTGCCCTGAGATAGGACAAGGACCAATGGATATAAACTTGAGCATAGAAAGTTCCACCTCAACATGAGGAGGAATTTATTCCCTGTGAAGGTGACACAGACTGGAATAGGATGACCAGGGAGTTTGTGGAGTCTCCTCTGGAGACTTTCCAACCCCACCTGGATCTGTTCCTGTGTGGGCTGCCCTGGGTGACCCTTCTCTGGCAGGTGCTTGGGCTTGATGATCTTCACAGGTCCCTTCCAGCCCCTGCCATTCCATGAATCTGTGATTTTGTGTTGTTACTTGAGAATATTCTTTTATAGAAAGGGAGCAGGGGAACAAAAGCAGCAGAGTGTGAAAATACTGAAGTAAAATATAGCACCCTGTAATTTTTTTAAGTTAATGTAGAAGTGAAAAAGTTAAAAGAAGAGGAAAAAAAATACCCCAAAACATGATTTCTATGTTCCAATGGAAAAACCTGTGGACTTCGCTGTATTTGCAGGACCACCCAGCACAGCCTTGCAGCGCAGGGAACAAGTGTGGAAAGAGGCTCAGTGTTCATCAATGCTTACAGCAGCCTTCTTATGTTTTGTGAGCGAGTCACCTGTGGGGCCGTGCACTCTGCTCCAGATCTCCTCAGCTCCTCTCCTGCCCATCAGCCTGCCTTGTGCAACTCACCCTCCTAATCCTCTTGGGTTGTGACATTTTGCTTGGGCAATGTGGCTCGACAGGGCTGTGGCTCAGTTGTTGTTGTTAAACAAAATGCTGTTCATCAAACTTTCATGAGCCACTTTGCCAGGGGCTGCATCTTGAAAGACTGGGCTCCAGAAAGCAACGAGCAGAGCTGTGCTGCTCTGTACTGCTGCCTGATCCTGTATTTTCTTCCACCTCCTCTCCGAGGCTGAGGGGTGAGTCGCCCTATGGCACCTTGTTTAGCTTTGTGTTTCACTCCTTTCTGGGAAGAAGTGGTGGAGAAGCTGGGCAAGGAGGGCACGGCCACATTGAAGAGTAGTTGTCCTGCTTCAGCTGGTGCAAGTGACACAGAGGAGGGGTCACCTGTCTTAAAGCATGTGCATGGCTCCATGATGACTGTAGATAACCTATCAGAGTCTATATGAGGTGAACCTTCCAGCTAGTCTGGGTAATATTTAATATAATAATTTCAAAGGGAGAGGAGCTAAGATCTTTGACGGGATCTTAGAAGTATTTTCCAACAGTACAATTCTGTACATAGATGCCAGTTTGGAGAACAAAAGGACATATGTAGTGACATAGTATCAAGGTCCTCACATTTGAGTATAGCAAAGCAAGTATCATGAGATATAAAAACAGATGTGAAAAGATGTGAAAAGAGACAGGAGATGTTTCAGGGGTCAGGAGAGCTTCTGTGTGAACGTGGAACGAGACACTTATTGCTGAGGCCTGAAAAATGCATGGGAATGACATCTTGTGTTCAGTACCTCTGCAGTGTCATAGTGCCAGTGACTATCAGTGTATTGTAGAGTCAGTTTTTAAGTCAGGATGACAAACAGAATCATGGCATGGGCTGGACCAGTGCTACCTCCTTCATGTAGCGGCAGTACAGGTTTGCTGGAAGCTCATCTTCCCACCCTACAAGTGGAAGTACTACCTCAGTTCTCAGGTAGGATGTTGAAAAACAGTGAAAGGGCTGAAGTTTGCAACTTGCTTTGATGCTTCTGTATCTTTTTTCGCGGTGGACTCTGTATGCATCAATTTAATGCAGAATTATGTCAAGAGGTGGAAGAACGGTAGATAGATGGGGAAGCTCTAGGAGCAAATAAACACTTGATCAAAATGCAGTAAGTTTTTAGAGAACCACACTGTCCTGTGGTTTGGGCTCCCAGTGTTTTGATTTACCTTCCACATGCTAATAAATGGGATTAATTTTGTTGGCTATTTCTATTAAGATTGTTGCTGCCATTTAAAGCTCTGTAAGAACTTGTGTCACCATTGTCAGCTCCTTTCTCTGACCTGGGACTGTCATGTTCAGGCACTTAACATCTATGAGAGATGTAGGATAACTTTTCTGGGGACTGAAAGAATTCATTGCTCTGAGTTTAAGTTAGTTTATCCACATCAAAGAGAAAAAGATTGAAAAATCCAACATTTGTAAAATCAGGAATTCTCCAAGGAGAATAATGGAAAGGTAGCTTTTGCCTTCCTCCCCCTCAGTATCCTGCAGATTACAGTGTGTTGGCAAAGAGGAAGACTATGCTGCACCATATTGGATTTCACTGGTGTTTCACTGTTCCTTTATAAGGTGAAATATTAGTCTATCTGTGCCATTTAAAATTATCTAAACTAATCCAGTCATTTGTGTTTATTTATGCTTTTGGTACTGTTGAAATGTTTTTTTTTTAAAAAAAAACAACCCAGTAGTTCTTCTAACAAGTAGACAACTAAAAATACCCACAGATTCATCATGGCTAAGTGCTTTCCAAGGACTTGAAAAAAACTGCCAGTGCCTTAATGCAACATGGCTCAAACAGGGGAATTATTCCCAGAGGGTTTCTTAAAAGCTGTAGACATTGTTTTAAAGTTCAAGCATAAGCAATACTGTAAGTAGATAGGGGTGCAGATGAAGAGAAGAAACGGCCGGTCATGGTGTTACCTTTTATCAATGAGTCATTTTTTTTAGCTTCTCCTTTCCCTGAGGTCAGGTAGTTAAAGCCCATGAAAGGGATCCCAGAGGGTCATCTAGCTCTGTCAGCCTAAAAACCCGACAATCGTGAGCTCCGTAATTCTTCCAGAATTCAGCAGCCTCCTTCCATTTACCACTGAGTGATGCTCGGTTGCAGAGGCAGGGTGAGGGGCATGTCAGATGTGTTTCACAGGATCACAGGATATTAGGGGTTGGAAGGGGCCCTGGAGATCTTCCAGTGCAACCCCCCTGCCAGAGCAGGCCCATAGAATAGAACCTAATCCAGCACAGGGCACACAGGAACACAGTCAGGCAGGGCTGGAAAATCTCCAGAGAAGGAGACTCCACAAGCTCTTTGGGCAGCCTGTTCCAGTCTCTGTCACCCTGATGGTGAAGAAGTTCCTTCTTATGATGAGGTGGAATCTCCTGTGCTCCAGTTTCCATCCATTGCCCTTTGTCTTCTCCCAGGGGAGAACTGAGAAGAAGCTGTCCCCCTCCTCCTGGCACTCATCCCTCAGCTCTGGATAAACATGGAAACCTCTCAGGTTTCTCCAGACTACAGAGCCCCAGGGCTCTCAACCTTTCCTTGTCAGACACATGTTCAAGTCCCTTCATCATCCTCATAGTCTCCGTTGGACTCTGTCAAGCAGATCCTTGTCCCTCTTGAGCTGGGACAGAAAATGGATGCAATATTCCAAGTGAGGTCTCAGAAGGAGACTGAACAGTGTCCAGTTTTGGGCACACCATTTCAGAAAAGACAGAGATTTACTGGAGAGAGTCCAG
>JANHGL010026247.1:79780-96877 GCA_024611195.1 Ceyx melanurus | reverse complement strand
CCCAGGGGGGTTGTGGAGTCTCCATCTCTGGAGACACTTAAGACCCGCCTGGATCTGTTCCTGGACGACTTGGTCTATATGATCCTGCTCAGGCAGGGGGGTTGGACTAGATGACCTTCTAGGTCCCTTCCAACCCCTAATATCTGTGAATCTGTGAGGAACGGGGACATCCTCAGAAGGTTATTTTGCCCATCCACAATGGGAGTTGTGGTCTGCAATTGCTACTTCTCCTCAGGTTAGGGAAGAAGCCAACAGGGAACATAATTGCTGTAGTCCAGATGTTAGGGTTAGGTTTTATTTTTAAAGTTGGGGTTTTTTGGGGTGTGTGCTTGTTTTGTTTTGTTTTATTGTTATATTGACAGTAAGATGGTTGGGAGGTTTATATTTTTGTGAAGCAGAAGACAGGAAAAAAATACTGTAGGTTGGATCAATAGGCCAGGGTCAATGGGATGAGGTTTATTAAGAAGACCAAGTGCTGAGTCCTGCCCTTGTGTCACAACAACACCAGGCAGTTCCAAGCTGGGGAAGCAGTGGCTGGAAAGGGCCTGGTAGAAAAGGCCCTGAGGGTGCTGGTGACACCCAGCTGCCCATGAGCCAGCAGTGTGCCCAGGTGGCCAAGAAGGCCCAGGGCATCCTGGTCTGGCTCAGGAACAGTGTCCCCAGCAGGAGCAGGGCAGGGGTGGTGCCCCTGCACTGGGCACTGGGCAGGCTGCAGCTGGAGCACTGGGGTCAGGTTTGTGCAGCACAGGGTGAGAAAGACATGGAGAGGCTGGAGTGAGTCCAGAGAAGGGCAAGGAAGCTGAGGAGGCATCTGGAAAACAAGTCTGTGAGGAGCTGCTGAGGGAGCTGGGGCTGGTTAGTGTGGAGCAGAGGAGGCTGAGGGGAGACTTCATTGCTCTCTGCAGGTGCCTGAGGGGAGGCTGGAGTGAGGTGGGTGTTGGCCTCTTCTCCCAGGTGACTGGTGATAGGATGAGGGGATATGGGCTGAAGCTGCTCCAGAGGATGTTTAGGTTGGGTATTAGAAAAAAATGTTTTTCCTGAATAAGTAGTCAGGCACTGGAACAGGCTGCCCAGGGAGGGGGTGGAGTCACTATCCCTGGAGGGGTTCAAATAAGTGTGTAGATGTGGCACTTGAGGACATGATTTAGCGGTCCTGATAATGTTTAGTAGACAGTTGGACTTGATGATCCTGAAGGTCGTTTCCAAACTTAATGCTTTTATGATTTTATAAACATGGCTTGTGGGTGCCAGATGAGAAGACTGATCTTGACAGGAAGAAAACTTCTCAGGCTGCTTTTAATACCAGCTCTGAGTGATGGGTGGGGTTTTGGGTGCTTTGCCCTTCACATAGGTAAAGTGCCAATGGAGGGGCTCAATTTTGTCACTGTGTCAGGTTTGTGGAGTGTGAAAGACAGGGCCTTTCAAGCACGTGTTGATACCAAGAAAATAGCCCATGTTAATTTTAAAGCATTAAAAAGCATACAAGGTTGCTTCACACACCAGGATGTGGCACAGCAATATTTACTAGGTCATTTTCTTCTTGCCCTGGGCAGTGGCTCTACTTTCTTCACAGTTATTTCTTGTACTTTCCTTGCAAAGGAATAGAGTGTCTGGTCTTCTCCATCAGGTGACATTGGGTGAAGGAGCATTTCCTGGACACATGTGCCTCGTGTGTCTGGTGGCAAACATTAAACAATTACCAGAATAATACAATTTCCTGGCCATTTGCGGAATACAGGATATTAATGGAATAGTCAGTATAATCTGTTTGGCAATGGCTTATATTCATGTGAAGTGATGGTGAACATACTATTGACAACCATCCTGTTGATGGATAAAGGTTACAGTTTACCAGCCCTGCAGTAATAATGCTTGGACTTGATGATCTTGAAGGTATCTTCCAACCAATATGGTTCTATGATTCTAATTGAAATAAAACAAAGCTGCTTTTGACTAGTCTGCAGAGCACTAAGTGACGCACAGGTGTGTACACATCTGATGTACTGAGCAGAGGTGCATAGCAAGGGGGTGAGCTCCAGACCTCTGTGGGAGGTCAGAATGGGATGGGGCTGCTGCAGAGGTGTCCTGGTTTGGGTGAGACCAGCACTGATTCTGGTCAGTACTTTCCCTGCCCAGCTCAGCTCTTCTCCCCCTGCCCTGGCTGCAGCAGCAGCTGGGGGCACAGGCAGCACCCCCCAGCACTGACAACCCCCCGGGGGCAGAGGCAGCCCCCAGGGGGGTGAAGCGCAAGGGCACTGCTGGAGCTTGTGCCCCATGCTGGGGGGGCAGAAAGTGAAAAGCCAAAACTGCAGGGAGGGGACAGGACAGGGGGACCCCAGACTGGCCAGCCAGGGACTCCAGCCAGTGGATAGGGTAAAGGTGAGGGGTGGGAGTGGCTCAGCTTGCTCAGATCCTCTCCTAGTTTCCTTACATCCAACAAGGTCTCTGCCCTTTCTGCTTTTGATCCTGGTCTGTTCCTGAACTCAGCACCAGAATCCAGATCCTGAACACAGCTCCCATCTGCTGTTGGGCCCGGTCTGGGACTCTCCCAGTGCCTGCTCCACAGCATCAGTGCTGACAGTGATGTCCTTGCCTTTGGGGGTTGGGTTCCATATTGGTTTTGTACATATTTGTATATGTTTCATTATTATTATGATGATTTTCATTTCCATTAAAGTTGCTCTAGTTCCTTTTGCAATTGCTGAGTCTCCCTTATTCCCTTTCTCTTCCCCTTTGGGGAGAGAGGGGGGTTGAACAGAGAGTGGCTGTTACAGGTCTATTGGTCTGCCCTGACCCTGAACCCTGACAAGAGGTTCCCTACCTATTGCAATGGGTAGTCTGAAAGCCCTTCAGACATCTTGGCTGTTTCTTGTTAACGAGCAGTGTCACTCTTTGCAGGGCTGTGGGTCTCGCTGCCTCCCCCTTGTGAAGTGATGCTCCCTGGCAGCCTTTCTTGCGGCAGTGAAAGGGGAATTGCAGGAATTGATTCAGGGTTTTGTTCCTCGAGAGGAGCTGCTCAGGGGATTCTAACATGTAAAACATCATTTTTCAGTGTCGACTCTGGAAATGACAAATTCTTTCCTTAATCTGTGAGAACTGTTCCCAGTATTACATGTTCATATATACCCGAGAGTCTGTTCTCAACACCCTACGTGGGCATATCTCCTATGAAAGCTAATTGCACTTTCAGGAGAAGATCTTGCTAACTTAATGAGATACTTTCATTTGTGTCTTAAGATGATTTTTTCTGAAATTAAAGAAAATTGTTGAATGGCGTCCAATTTTATCAGGAGTGGGTTGTTCTTCCCTGTCCCTTCCTCTCTCCCCATGTCAAAACTCTTATGGAAATTGAAAATATTTCATAAGATTGAGGCACACCAATGCAATAGTGGAATTCAAGAAGGGACTTGAGCATCTCCCCAATGGAGAAAGACTGAGGAAACTGGGACTGAAAGGCTGACTTCCCCAGCATCCCTCTCCTCTTGGCATCCTCTTGGCATCCCAAGATCATCTTCATCTCCTTTGTATTTCCACAAACAGTTGCACTGCTGTTATGAACTGGGCCTTGAGGTTTAGTACCAGCATGATTTGAATTAAGTCTGATTTAGACAAAAGTTTTAAGAGCTCTCTCTGCTCTCTCCCATGCAAAATAAATTGGAGAGTTTAAATGCACTGTGTCTGGCTTGGAGGCATTTCCCTGTGGTTTATTGCTTTGTTTTTATTGATGGGCTGTGTTTGGTCTCACACAAACTGATTAATCTGATTTGTTTCACAGAAGTTGTTTGCTTAGGGATGAACGCTGAATTAAAGGGTTTTTATGGAGTGGAAAGTTTAGTTCCTACAGACATCTCCATATCTCTGTTCTGCTGCCTGCAAATTTCATAGACTCAGATAAAGTGGCCCTTGGCCAAGGTGGGAAGATGCAACCTGTCAAATAGCTGTAGGGAGAGCAGAAGGACACGTTAAATTACAGATAGCATTTGAAAATTTCAGCTTATCTTGCTGCAGCAAAACTATGGACCCTCTGAAAAATGTCAGGTGATCTGATTCTGTTTCTCAGTTTCCCAAAATAAGTACAAAATTTGAACAATCAATCCAATTATATTAAAATATGAAGATATGCTAAGTACAGCATTAGATATGTATTTTTCTACCATAAATACACCCCCAAGGAATCATTCTATTTTTAAGATGAGCTCGGTATTATGGTAATGTAAAAGAAGTCTATAATTTATAATTCCAATTGGAGATGAAGAAATTTAACATGTCAGCTTCTCTATTCATTACCCCAGCAGTCAAAACTAACAGGCTGTTCCTTCACCTTGACTGTCAATCATTTAGATAGACCAATTATGAATTCAGTTTAAAATATATATATATAAGAGGAGAAAATTCAGGAGAAAAAGGTTCAACATACTAATTTAAAAAGCCCCAAACAATAAAACAACAGGTCTGTAAGTGTCCATTTAATCCTATGCTGTACGAGCTCTATGGCCAACTATTACTCTGGTCTTTCTGGAGGTGTTAAATGGAATAAGTTGAGAAGTGGTTCTCCAGTGTTTGCATTTTGTAAGAAGGCTGGTGACAGCTGACAGTCACTTTTTGTACTATTTAGAAACACTCACTGCCTGGCAGGTTTTGTTTGGTTTTATTTTGAGAAAGGGAGGAGGTGAAAGATAAAGTTCTATATTGATATTTGAATCTTGGTTGTGCAGAGCTCTCCACAGACACAGAATTTGTAAAAAGTGCATTCTGGCTGAGTTTTCTATTAATTTTAAACATTAGGTTGTGGAGCTTTGAGCCTTAAGGTCTGCAGTGCAGCACTTTTTTATCACTGAATTTAGAGGGGACTGCTTCCTTTTAAGATGTAGGATATAATTGCATTGACCTCTGTTCCACCAATATTAAATATTCAATGTGCTTCAAAAAAATTCCACAGAACTGGAACTGGAAAATCAGATTCCTTATTGAGATGCATAAATATAGTCACAGATGCAGTAATCTTGTTTTAAAGCAGCAGCATTTATTTGGGGCAAGTTTATTACGACAAAATATACATGGCCAAACTTAAATGTAGTTAACCTAATATGATGAAACTGATTTGGAGCAGAGGTAGTTCAACACTAAGTGCTTTTGAAAACCTCATCCCAGATCTCTAGACATTAAGGCTAGAAGTGCAGAGCATCAGCCTAACTCCTGCTGAAGAGGCAGAAGGGATGGTTCTCAGTGGGCAGAGGCTTCCATTGGAAAGCAGGAGCAGGAAACAGTCTGTAGCAGCCTCTCAGGAAGGCACACAGGCTCCTGTCCATCTGACACGTGCCTGAGCTCAGCCTCCTGGGCTCCTTTCTGTGATGAACAGTTTTGTCCAGGAACACTCATGTCTCAGTAAGTGGATCTAAACCCATCAAGGCTTCTCCTTCGAGACTGACCATTGCACGTCTACGTTAGATGAAGCCTGCAGAGGACTGGAAAGATGTTTTGTCAGTGTCTGTCTATCCCCGGGATGGACCTGACATCAGTAGCTAAGGCAAAACAACCCACTGCAAATGCTCAGGGCAGAGGAGAAGAAAGAAGCAGCATGTTGACTAAAGAGATGGGGTGGGCCAGTGCTGAGACCAAGGTGGTCATGGTGAGTGGAATGTTCAGAAGTCACAGCACATCTGCTGGCTTCTGAGCACTGAGTGCTTCGTAGGCATCTCTGCAGAGAAGACTTCTAAGGAGGTTTGAAGGAGAACAGTGGTGTGGTCCTGCAGATTTGTACTCTTCACCTGCAGAAAGAGGAATTCTGGTAAAAGAATGAAGGTTATCACTTCAGTGCTGCTTTTCTACATGGCTTCTACATTCATTTTCTCCCTTTTCTTTTGGTCTGTTCTCTTCACATTCTCTACAGAGCCTGTATAAAGAGACAGGGTGACCCTGGGCCCAGATGCTGCACAGCAAATACCTTTCTTTAAACTAGCTGAGAATCTGGCCTGATCCTTAGCAGTCGATTAGTACTTTCATCTTCAAAGTACTGTGCAAACATTAATTAATTCTGATGGGGAGCACACAAGAAATTTCTGGTGGAATAGTTACTCAGGCTGTCAAGCTGGGAGAGATGGTCAGGACAGTGTGCTGGGTTTGGGAGGTCTGTACATCCATAATTCAGCAAAAGGCCCCACAAGAAGTGGTTTCATTGGAGAAAAAATATCCTTTAGGTGCCTTTTTTTTTCATGGAGTGGGTGCTTGGTGTTTCCAACAGAAGAGGGTATCTTGCTGCTGCTGCTACCTTGTCCACTTGAAGATGGATGACCTGGAATTTCACAACCACCCCCTTCAGATGGCTTGAAGTTTGCAGAGACAGCAAGAGGGCCGTGTAGAAGCCAAGGCTGCACTTGCATGGGTTTCACATGGAAAACGACTCAAATGGTTGCAGCACATGCAGGTTTGGAGATGCTCAGCACTCTGCAGCTCCTTGTGTATGCAGTCATGTTGGCTTTGGCAGCAGGAGAAAGCACAGCAGAGTTGCACAAAGGTCTGTGAGAAATCTTACATCTGCTCACAAGGACAATGTCAGCAGCCTCTGGCATGGGCTACAGTAACCTGTGCTGGAGAGGATAGGAAGCACTAGAAAATCCCCTGCCACTTGCTCTTTGTAGGCAGGACAGAGGCAGCTGAGGAGCAGCAGCAGCAGCATTTCAAGCTGTTGTGGTTGCTGGTGTCTTCCAGCTGCACATCTGACTCTGTCCTGGCATGAGGTGAACAGCACTGCCCATGCTTTGAGACTTGGCTAGAGCTATGCTTCAAACCAGTACTCAACTCCATGGTATTTTAACACTAAATCCACTCAACAGTCACAGACTCATAGGGGCTGGAAGGGACCTCTGGAGATGATGGAGTCCAACCCCCTGCCAGAGCAGGGTCATCCAGGGCAGCCCACACAGCAACGGATCCAGGTGGGGTTGCAAAGTCTCCAGAGAAGGAGACTCCACAGACTCCCTGGGCAGCCTGTGCCAGGCTCTGTCACAGGGAAGAAGTTCCTCCTCATGCTGTGGTACCAGTTCCAGGGTTCCAGTTTGTGCCCATTGCCCCTCACCCTATCCCAGGGCACCACTGACAAGAGACTGGCCCCTTTCATTTGCCACTCACCCTTCAGAGATTTGTAAACATTGATCAATAAGATCCCCTCTCAGGCTTCTCTTCTCCAGGGCTCTCAGCCTTTCCTCACAAGAGAGATGTTCCTTTTATTACTGAAATTATTATTAAAATGAACTTTTAGATAAGCATGTCTACTGATGACGAATTATTCGCAGTGAACTACACAACCCTTATATGACTTGATTATTGCTGTATCAATCAATTCCAGATCAAAATAGGCAGGTAGGTGTGAGGAGGTATGCAATTTGTTGGTATTATGTGGGTAAGTTGGAGTGGGAGTGCTGATGGCACTGAAAGGGAAGGCAGAGGGATGGTTGATGCCAGAAAATAACACATCTGCATAGAGATTTTTGTCTGGTGGGGTTTGGGATGCCAATCTGTGCTTTAGTCTGAAAACTGGAGGCGAGACACATCCTCATGGTGAGTGGGAACAGGTCTTTGATCAAAAGACAGATTCAGGTTGACAGGATGGGAGCTGGGTTTTGGCTTCACTTCGCTCACCTTGATTGGGTGAGGAGTTGGGAGGAAGCATTAAACTTTTCATGCAATTCATTTAATTGCAACATTGAATCACTTCATGCAATGACACCATGAATAAAAGCCATGCAGATGCATTAAGAAAAACGTGTATTTCTTTTAGCTCTGGTGACATAGGTGGGTGAATGTTCCTGACTTTCAGTGCTTCCATTGAGATCCAGAGTTTTCTGAATTTCTTTTTCAAGTTAGTGAGTTAAGGAGCTGAGGAAAGAGATATCATGACCAGGACAGTTACTTCTGCAATGTGTACTGTCTGTGAGTTTAAGATGGTAAAATTATATCTGGAGCTGCACGGTTTTAATTTCCCACTCTTCCTAAGACTTCAGTAGATTAACATGCTCCAAAAAATTTCTTTTTAATCTCAAGATATTACCGTGCCTAGGTTTGCATGAAAAATGAGGGTGGGTCTCTTGAGGCTCACAAGCAGTAATCAGAGATGTTTATATGAAATTTTAGTGTTCTGTCGTATCTTCCCATCTCAGAAGTAAAACCCCAAAATTAATGAACTTAGATCAGACAGATTTGTGATGAAGCCCCAAAAAAGAGAGGATTTTCAATAGCTCTGATTTTGCTGTGATATTAATTTATGGGCCCCTGTTTTTCAACGTTTTCTTGAGAGTAACTAAGAGTTGCATTAAATATTAAACAAACGGTGTGATGATTCATAAAGAGGGTCATGAGCTCCATATGTGAGTTAGAAATTTGATCTCCAGCTAGTTTCACTATAATCCATGTCATATGTCCAGGATTAAGAACTCCAGTGTCTTTGAATAACCAGTTAGTGATCAAAACATTAAAAAAAACCAAAACCAAACAAAAACAAAACAACAAAAACCAACCAAACAAAAAACCCAAACAAAATCCATTGAAAAAAATTTATCAATGAAATGTCTATTTCTCAAAACAAAACTGCTTGTTAAAGCTCATCAGTTTTAATGGCATTTTATTTTGAGTGGAAATAAGACAAAAAGAATTCAGAAAATGTCAGAATGTCTTCTTGATATTTGCAGAATTGATAATTATTTTTTTTTTACTGTAGAATGGCTTTGATTTAGAGCTGTAACTCTTGCTCTGTTTTAATAAGAAAAGAGGAAAGTGAGGGTTTTCCTTTTCATCCAATATAAGTTATTTTAATTAACCTAACATGACTTCCTTTCTAGAATGTTGTTTCACCAAAAAGGAAAACTCAATTAGCTTTTTTTCTGATATCCTTATATAATTTTAATACTAGTTCAGGTTAGGGAAGAAAATATTGAAAATCTTGGTCTTTTCTTTGGATTAGGAAATTAATTTTTCCCTTAATTCCCCCTGGAGCTCTGGAAAAATACTTGTCAGCCATTCATCTCAGAGACAAATATGTTGACTTTTTTACTGGACCTTGCAGATGTTGCATCCTTCTCTGCATGACAATTACAAAGCAATGCTGGGGGACACCCCATGAGTTCAAATCTTGCTCGTCCTTTCACAGCAGCCGCTCACAACACAAAAAAAACCAAGAAACAAAAACAAAACCACAACCCCAAGAAAAAGCTCAGTGCTCATCCACAGAGTTTCCTGAGAGGTTTTCCTGTGCTGTGGTGGCTCAATACATGGAGTTTACACATTGGCTTGGTTACATCTCGACTTGGAGTTACAGATGGTTTCTGTTTGGGGTGTTTGGAGACAAGGTATTTAATCTACATTCAAGAATTCCCCTGGAGGTGGTGGAAGTGCATGTCCTGTGGTGGGGTAGGTTACTGCACACCACACGTGGCTTTAACTGAGGAGTGTTAGTTGGCTAGTTCCTGAACCAGTTCACAGAGTGTGCTTGAATTTAAGAAGTGGACATTTGGCTGCTCACAAGATCAGAGTGTCCACAGACCTCTGAAAATACAATCGCACTTAGTGTCTTCTCGATGAAAGCTGTCTTTCTTGATGAGGTGGTTTGGGTCTTACTACTTTGTTCAGAAAAGAGTATGATGTTTCTGGGCTCTGTGCCAGGATGAGAAGATCTAGGAGGTTTAGGAGAGCTGGTGAGGTGGGATGGGGTCCAGCCTACCAATCAGGGCAGGACTGTTGACTGAATGTGACAAAGTTTGTGGTGGTTTTGTACAGCTGTATCTTAAAAATCTCCAAGGATGGAGACAACATTATCTCCCTGATGACCTGCCCTGGGTTAGGGAATGCTGAAAAGAAGATAAACATGTAAACTGCAGTAAGTTTTGGGGGAGAAAAAATAAGGCCTCATTTAAAAAAAAATAATAAAAAAAAAATAATCTACTTACTGTATTAAAAACAAGTAATTAGAGAAGCATTCAGATGGTTCTGCAGGTAGAAATTTGGTATCTAATTGTAAATTAGACAGACAGCTGTGGGATATCGATGGACATATGGCGGCAATGTAAATAGTTTGCTCAAGTTAGTGACATCCTGGAAAGCTGGGTGTAAACTTTCTAAAGTGAAGGGAGAAAAGATTATTTCCTGGGAAAGACTGTTTTTGAGAGAAATAATGACTGATGAAGAACCCATATTCCTCTGGAACAGTGGAAGTTCTATTTTGGAGCATGCTTAAGAAGCAGCCTCTAACCAGACTGAGGTTTCTCCTTGGGATGAGTTCTAAGCAAGATATGGAATGTGCTGGTTGTCTTGTGTATCTGGAGCCATCATAGCTCAGAGCTGGCCTCTCCATGGGACCTGCCTGCTGATTTCAGCAGAACCTCCTGACAGATGCTTTGTGTCTACCAGGGTATAAGGAAGGTGAGAAAGAGGAGGGTGAACATTTGAGTAATTGAAGAGGGAGTGTCAGATTCCAGAGTGTAAATTCATATGTCAGTGGTCAAACCTCCTCGTTCTTCATCAAAGCAAGTGCAAGACTTGCCTGCATACCAGCTGTAGGGGTCGATGCTGCTCACAGTGACCTTCCAAACAACATCTCTGTGGAATGCAAAACTGGGAGACACTGATTTGGGGCTTATTTTGCAAGCCAGCAAAGCTGAGTGCTCTTTGTTAGTAGGTGTCCACGGAATGCTTTCATAGAATCATATGATTCCATGATATCTGTGATCTATGATATCTATGGTATCTATGATAGCTATGATTCTATGGTATGTAGGATGCTATGGTATCTATAATTCTATGATTCTATGATATCCATGATTCTATGGTATCTATGATTTTTGGTATCTATAATTCTATGATATCAGACTGTATGAGTTTTGGCTTATTTTGCAAGCCAGCAAAGCTGTCTAAATATTTAGTGCTCTTTGTTAGTAGTAGCCAGGCCAACTTCTGGCCATGTTGCAGTCAGCAGTAGTTGTTCCAGTTTGTTGAGATCATGCATCTGCATCAGGGACAGATTTCAGTCCCATAGCTTGTTAATTTTAATTTTAGTCAAAGGACCAGACCTAGCAGCTTGATGTTTGGGTTGGTTTTTTTTTCAAATAAGACAATTTCTGAAGGATTCAAAGAAGCTTTTATGGAGTGGAAGCAGTGAAAGGAGAGTGAGGAAAATCAAAGGCATTCAGACATCAGTAATGTTTCAAAAGTACATTTCACAAGAGACTTCTCCTTAACTATCCTTTAAAGATGACATGATGGGAAATTCAGTTACTAATCAATGGTGGCATCTCTCAGTTGGGTTCAAGAACATTTTTTTTTTTTTTTAAAGCTGAAGAATAACATCTGGTTCAGGCTACAAATAATTTTCAGAATTGTAGCAACTTTTAAGTAACCATAAATTACTTAAAGTGTGTGGAGGATTAGTATGGAAAGAAAAACACATAAAACGTTGCTCTTTAAGAGGTAAGCTTAGCCTGTGTAGTCATCAAGTTATGTCATTGGTATATCCTTACCAAATAATTGCAAACATATAGTTCAAATCAGTTGATGGCATCAGCTGACATGCAAATACACTATAGGGTGTTTTATTACAGCAGACCTTGAGAATTGTGAAACCAATTTTCCATAGAAGAATTACTTTAATATGGTCTGAGTGCCATGATTTGGTTCATTTTAAATGCTGGCAAGTCAAGCTGTTTGTTGATGTTCCTAACAGGCCTCTGTAATTCTACATTTATTTATAAAGGCCTGATTTATAATAGAAATTATGCCAGGTGCTTGTAAATAAGGGGGTGGAAGCTAATTTTCCACTCATGAAGCAGGAAGAAGTGGTGGCTCTTAACAAAGGTCAAAGCTTTACAAAAGTTACTCTGAAAGATGAGAAGATCTCTCTCTTTTCTCCTTCATTACAGCAGGTTTCTGATACAATTTGCAGTAAGCAGAGGACCTTGCAGTCAGCATATGGCCATAACACTGCAGATGTCTGCTTTTCCCTTGACTGGACTGTGGTATTTCTGTGGCCTCCCAAATGCTTTCTCAGAACACTCCTACACTTTCATTTCTCTTAAACAAGATGAAGTTATGCCCCTGGTCAGTTGTGGTGGAACTTTGGGCACTTTAATGGCAGATCCTTTGCATTGTAATGACTGCAAGACTGCTTCTGCCCTAAATGAGTCTAGAGAACACCGTCATGAAAATCTCAGTTGAGACTGTTTGCGAAGGGGGAGGTACCTGGTGGCATTCAGCTCTTATCTGACAGTCAACACCTTAGTGGATTTTAGTGCTGCATTCTGGAATTTAGGTCAGGATTATAAGTGCCTAAAAGTTCTTTTCTTCTTCTGGAAAAGCTGGTTATTATTTTTGTTAGTGGGTTTCTCTGGAAAGTCTGTAGAAGAGTTTGTGTAGGTGAAAGAAGACCAGTGCTTGCTTTCAGTCTTAGGAAGCCATAAGTGGCTGTGTTCTTTTCCACTGTGAGATTCTGAACTTAGATGGCTGAACTGAGTGCCATGAGTGGTGAATCCCTGGAAGGATGCTTGGGAACAAATTCCTAAAATACTATAACCTCTTTTTCACCTGCTCCATATGGATGGAATATTCATTCTCCATGGGCTTCCTATAGTGAGACTTTCCTGTCTTCCCAGTCTCCTGTTTTCCATCAACATGGATATTTGGGTCACCATCTCTTCTCCTTCCATCCCTAAATTCTTTATTTTCAAAGCTGCCTCCTTCTCAAGTCCCAGCTGTGACTGGTGGGCAGCTCTGTGAGAAAAATTAAGGTGTTAGAAGTTGCGTTTGAACAAAACCATTGCTGATTATTACTTGCCTTCTTAAAAACCCTCTTAGGTGTTTTTCAGTACTAAAGTTTTGGGTGTGTTTTTTTTTTCCCTGGCTTTCTTTTTCTCTGTTTGTTTTTTTTTTTTTTTTCTGGTCTGAGTTGCTTCCAGATGTGTTAAATAGCACTGTGCCATCCCAGGAACTTGTAGGTCCCATGTCCCAGCACTGGCACAGGCTGCCCAGGGAGGTTGTGGAGTCTCCTGCTCTGGAGACTTTCCAACGTCACCTGGATCTGTTCCTGTGTTGCTGCCCTGGGTGACCTTGCTCTGGTAGGGGGTTGGACTCCATCATCTCCAGAGGTCCCTTTCAAACCCCACCATTCTATGATTCCATGACTGTATGTCCCATCGGGAGGATTCCTCAGCCCCAGTAAGGAAGATGCTCACTGGCAATGTGTCAAGAACTCTCTGCTGGGAGATACTCAATTCTGCCTCAGCTCCAGCCACGTCCCATTGAGGCCATCCTAAGGCTTAAGAGCTGAAGCTGTTTTCCAGTAGCAGAGAGGTAGAAAAGGAAGGGAATTTGGCTGCTGCAGAAACCATTAACTTTTTTTTGTGGGGGGGTGGTGGGAAAAAATAAAAAAAAAAGAAGACCACTTCTACTAAAGACCAAGCAGAAGAGTTTATCACATCCCTTCAAGGTTGGCTTACACCATCCTGAGCTGGGTGGCCTTTCCCAAGTACTGCATGGCTTTGTCCCCACCAGCTGGGCTTCTTTCCCTGAGGGGCTTCACAGCCCTGTGCCTTCCCTCCTACCCACTGGGAGGTGAGCAAGGAGATGTCTTCTCAAGGGATCCTGGGCTAGAGGAGAAAAGGGAGGATTTCAACACTGCAAGAAGCACTGTCGTAGAAAAAACAATAGAAAACTGTTTCCAAGATAGCTTTGACTTGTTTTCAATCTCTTTGAAATAATCCCTTTAGGTTTCCTGGTGGGAGTTTTGTTTTAGTTTAGTACATTTTCTTCTCGGGGTTTTGATGGAATGACAAAATTTGTGGAGCTTTTCCAGCTAGCTTTGTTTCCACCCTTCTGGAAAGACCAAGATAGAGATAAAAACAAAGTCAGAGGACCTGTCTTGCCTTTTTGCAAGCTAGGAGCATCATTTCTAGCTGGAAGATTAAGGATGTAAAACTTCCTCAGAAGAGCTTAGCATTCAGGAGCTCTTGTTACTCTCGCTGTATGTGGCACACTTTGAAAAATAACCCGTGACTGAAGAGGCTGGAGAACTTTTAAAGACTTATCCTTGAGTTATTTTACCTCTTTTAACAGCCTGGTGTTAACTTTCTTGGCTAATGCACTAAACTGCTGAGAGAGAGGAAGAAGAAAATAAATAGGAAAATATCTGCCCCAGTATATAGCTCTTCTGGGCCAGCTCCTGCTGGCTGGTTGTCTTGGTTAATTTATTCTTTGGATAACTGAAGTTTGCATATAAATTACATGTTTACTAACGTACGTTTTTCTTTTCCATTGTTTTGGATTGACAGAGACTTCACCCTCTGGGCTTGCCATGTTTCACTCTCACAGATTGAGGAAAGCTCCAAAGCCTTTCCCATCCATATTCTCCATTTTTAAGTGAAAATGTTCCATGCTAAAGTTAAGTGATGCAGCCTCCTTTAATTAAATACGCACTTTGCACCCAGATCACTTGCTCCTGTTATAATTTATACCTGAATCACAAATTGCATTTGGATTCTTCGGAAGCAAAAATAAATTGGGTAGAGCTACATCCAATTATGTAATGAATTCCTCCTTGTAAAATTTATGATGGGGATGTTGCAAAGTGGAACACTGATAAAAGATTTCCAAAAGATTTGTTGCAGTGTCTCCTGATATATATATATATATATATATATATATATATATATAAAAACACCCCACACCACAAATGCAGTCCATTTTTTAGGCATAGAAAGGCCATTTTGATGCAAACAATAAAATCCTTAAAGGTGCATGGGATTGTTTTTCATTGTGGGTTAAGTACCGGTGCATAGATCAAGGAGGAAAAGTAATAGATACAGTCTCACAAAACAAAAGCTCTTTCCCAACATGTCATAAAGAACCTGCAACATAACTCTCTTTTATGACTCTAAAAGCACTTTCTAGGCCGCGTCTAACACAGAGTGTATTTTGAGGAGCTATTTCCCGACCCTGGACTTGACTTTTTTAACTCGCTGCTTGAACCCTGCCTTTTGTGGGCAAAATGTGGCTCGGGAGCTTTCAGAAGGTGAGCCACCAACCAGTGGCACGGCAAGAAGCTCTGGTAATTTCATCTGTGTTTGTGGCATCAATTTCTTTTAATAGCTTTTTGTTTGCATTGCCTCCCACCCCGTTACTCACTGTGCCTTGACCTGTTGCTTTGGATTCATTTTTCAGTCGCTACTCAAGCAGCCAGGGCTTGGGCTGTGTCGTGCAGGTGTTTTTCTAAGAAGGACATCCCTGCTTTCTTTTAGTGGGATGTCCTTCTTCCAAACCCTCCTAAAAGCTCCACCTGAAGGGCAAGCAGGTATACCTCCATGCCATTGGGGTGGAATAAATGGATTCAATTAAATACATTTCCTGTAGCATCATTAGAAAAAATTTCATGACAGTGACTAATGATTTGTACCCTATGGACATCAATAACCATTAAAAGAACAACTTGCCTCAAATTTCCTGCCTTAGTAAATTTTCATGTTACTTTCCACCCAAATAAAAAAAACACATGTGTCTGCATGGTGGGAATCTGTCTCTGGCACGGGAAGCACGTAGTGGCATCTCAAGAGCTTTGCTTAAGACACATGCCATCTTCAAAGCATAAGTTTTACAAACCCAGAAGCCCAGGGGTAGGTGTTTGAATTAGGAAGGTGTTTTCTATTCCTAGATGAGTAGGACATCTTGAAGCTCCCATGGTTTCATACCACTTCATGGATATTTTCTCTCTTAGATCAAGTCCATGAGATGGTGAAGCACACCTACAGGAGGCAAGAGCCCAGGGCTTGTACTTCTATTTCTTGCTGGTTTTCGGAGCTGCAAGAGCCCAGGGCTTGTGCTTCTAATTCTTGCTGGTTTTTGGAGCTGCCCACACTGGTTTTGTTTTTGCAGAAGGCTTTCAGAGTAAAGTTTGGGCCTTCTCTCAAGCTGATGATGGAAGATTTCCCATCATCTTCAAGAGGCTACAGATTTCCCTTTCTGGCATTAAAAGGCATTTGTGCCCTGATGAAGTTGAAAGTCAGAGCAAGAAAGAAAACTTTACACAAAAGCAGCCTTAAAGTCTTGGGCCAGGAGCTCCTGCATGGCCTGGTGTCATCTCAAGTGACAACACCCACAAGGTTCCATGAGAGAAGGTCAGGCATTTATACAGCCCTGGTCCCCAAAGGACTGCATGGAAAGGTTCAGGAGGAGCAGCTGGTGGTACCTCAGAGGATATTTCTAACCAAAGAGCACAGCCTAAGCAGTCGTTTAGGTGACCACAAGTTGTGGCTTCTGCCAAGGTCTTTATGGTGGGAACATTACCAAACCAAATGGCACATCCTCTGATGGGCTTTTCCAAAACTCAGACTGTATTATTCCATTCCCCTGCATTTCCACTGGGGATGGCATGAGTCCACTTTCTTCCCCTCTCATCAAAGTGCTCCTCGACAGGGCTGTTCTGCAACATATGTCCAGTCCTGACAGGCTGAGAGCTGGGGTTGTTCAGCCTGGAGAAGAAAAGACTCTGGGGAGATCTTCTTGTGACTCCCAGAATCTGAAAGGGCTCTGGGAAAGCTGGGGAGGGACTTTTTAGGCTGTGAGGCAGTGACAGGACTGGAGGGGATGGATCCAAACTAGAGCTGGGTGGATTCAGATCAGACATCAGGAAGAATTTTTTCCCCAGGAGGGTGTGAGACCCTGGCACAGGGTGCCCAGAGAGGTGGGGAAAGCTCCATCCTTTAAAGTTTCTCATGACAGGCTGGATATGGCTCTGAGCAACCTGCTCTAGTCGAGGTGTCCCTGTCATGGCAGGGGGTTGGAACTGGATGATCTTGAAGGTTCCTTCCAACCCTGACAATTCTGTTATTCTGAGATTCTAATGGTATTTAATTTTGTACCAAGTGATCTCCAGCTGGTCAGGTTGAATTGGAGCTGATGGAAGTTGAATGCTCATTCTCCAGATCACCTGAAAGCATGGGCTTGGTGAAGGTGTCCTGAGAGGATGCTTTTTTGGTCATGAAAAACAAAATTAAATTAAAATAAAATAAAAAGCAAAACAGAATAAAATAAATATAAACAAAATAAATAAAAAAGCCAAAATAATAA
>JANHGL010026247.1:29023-70005 GCA_024611195.1 Ceyx melanurus | reverse complement strand
CACTCACCCTTAACATATTTATAGACATTAATGAGGTGCCCCCTCAGTCTCCTCTTCTCCAGGTTAAAGAGCCCCAGATGTCTCAGCCTGTCCTCAGCAGGGAGATGCTCCACTCCCTTCAGCATCTTGGTGGCCCTGTGCTGGACTCTCTCCAGCAAATCTCTATCTTTTCTGAAATGGTGTGCCCAAAACTGGACACAGTACTCGAGGTGGGGTCTCACCAGTGCAGAGTAGAGGGGGAGGAGAACCTCCCTTGACTTTCTGGACACACTTCTCCTAATGCATCCCAGGATGCCATTGGCCTTCTTGGCTGCAAGGGCACACTGTTGATTCATGGTCATCCCCCTGTCCACCAGGACCCCCAAGTCTCTTTCTCCAGAGTTGCTCTCTAATACATCGGCCCCTAGCCTGTACTGAAACATGGAGTTGTTCTTCCCCAGATGCAGCACCTTACACTTGCTCTTGTTAAACCTCATTAAATTTCTCCCTGCCCAGCTCTCCAGTCTGTCCAGGTCTCTCTGGATGGCAGCACAGCCTGCTGCTGTGTCAGCCACTCCTCCCACTTTGGTGTCATCAACAAACTTGCTGAGGGGGCTCTCTACCCCCTCATCCTGGTCATTGATTAATATATTGAATAATATTGGACCCAGCACTGACCTTTGGGGGACTCCACTAGTTACAGGCCTCCAGCCAGACTCTGCTCCACTGACCACAAATTTATGGGCTCTGTCCTTTAGCCACATCCCAATCCACCTTACTACACCATGACTCAATCCACACTTCTTAAGCTTGGCTGTGAGGGTCCCATGGGAGACAGTATCAAAAGCCTTGCTGAAGTCAAGGAATACCATATCCACTGCACTTTCCTCATCTATCTATCTACTGATACCATCATAAAAGGTTATCAGATTAGACAAGCATGATTTCCCCTTACGGAATCCATGTTGACTACTTGTGGTAAGCCTCCTTTCCTCCAGATGCTTAGAGTTGGCAGCAAGGACAAGTTGTTCCATCACCTTTTCAGGGATGGAGGTGAGACTGATGGGCCTGTAGTTACCCAAATCCTCCTTTTTGCCCTTTTTAAAGACTGGGACAACTCTGGCCTTCCTCCAGTCCTCAGTGACCTCTCCTGTTCTCCAGGACCTTTCAAAAATGATGGAGAGTGGTCTAGCAATAACCTCTGCCAGGTTAGGAGATGGCTATTGATTTGTGTGGAGGTGAAGGGCACATTTTGGTGGTGCCTAACTGCTCACGTGCAGGATTGAGAGACCTCACAAGCCATTTTCTTTTCAAAGGTCTTTAGAAAAAGCTGCGAGGGAGACTTCATTTATTCATTAGACAGAGAATCTATTTGATAGTTAACAGACTGCATGTATGAAGTAAGTATGGCTTTCATTAAAGAGGAGAAGAGTATTTTATCTCAGCTGAGAATGGGGAAACAAGGGCCATAAAGCCAATATTGTAATACAGTCTCCCTTTTTAGTAGCAAGCTGTGTGCTGCACATCTGAAAAGCCTGGAGTTCTGGGGGCTGAGCTGATCAGAGCTCAGCATGCTTTTTGGGTTTGGGTTTTTTTTTTCCACTGCCTTATAACCCTTGTTAACTTTTCAACTTGTCAAGTACGTGGAGGTTTATGAAATTTTAAAGTTAACAGTGTGCTGCGTGGGGATCACAGCAATGCGCTGGATTTTGAGTGCATCCCCTGTTGAATAAATCATGAAGCCACAGAAAGTTGCAATTAAAGAACCCAAAGCCGGATGCTTGAGAAATTATACCTGGGTTGGTGTGACTTTAACAGGAGTCGGGGCTGGAAGTGGTCTACACTTGGACTGGAGATCAGCAGAAGGCAAAAAGAAAGAAAGAAAAAAGCTATCTGTGGAACATGTGTCTCTTTCAGCGCAGCAGGCTGATATTTACTGACCTTAAGTGGAATTATTATTGATGAAATTGATTCCCTTCAGCTCAAATGGGTAGACAGGATCCCACTGGAGACTGAAATTGCCTGGTCCAGCCTGGAACGGCTTCCTTATAAATGCAGATAATCCTTTGTTTGATGCTTACTTGGTTGCAGACTTTCCTTGTGTTTCCAAGTCTCTGTAAAGATGCTGAAGGTTATATATTTATTTATTTTTTTGCTAGAATCCACTACAGCTTTAACACTTATGTTGTGACTACAGGTCAGGCAAGGGTTGCATTAACATTTCATCCCATTCCCAGCTCCCCAGTCGCCTTTGAGATAGTGCTGATTTTATGCAGACCTGAAATGAATGGCCTCTGCATCTCATGCTTGAATCACCTCTTATTTTAGTTTTCCCCCCCGCCCAAGAGATATCACCCTCACAGTTCTTCATTTCCAGGGGGTCTCCATGGGAGTCGTGCCTTGTCTGTCAGTAGGGACAACCAGTGATTCCCATGTTTGACTTCACATCCGTGAGTAATCTCCCTGACTTCAACAGGATTACCCAGGTGTTTAGAATAAGACTGTGTTATAAAGGACTGCAGGATTACGAGCCCAGAAAGATCGGTTGTGAGACTAGTCATTGAGATTTTCTTTTAATTTCTCTTTTTATGAGTTTGAAAAGTCAATAAAAAGTAATGCAGACCACATGCCTGATGAAGGCAGGAGCTCAGCTGCAGCTATGCCAGGAAATTCACCGTTAGGATTTCTCTCATGTTTTAACTTCCTTATGCTTTTGCACTCTCAAAAATGCGTATTATGTACCCACATATATGGACTGATAACACTCCACCTCAGGTGATTTTTAACTGGAAGCAGATCTGTTTGATCAGCCTGCCTGGGTTGGGGGACACACCACTTCACCTCAGTTCCGTGTGGTTTTGTTTTTTCTGTCCTCAGTCGTTTCTTGATATCAGGCTTATTGCTCCAGTTTCCAAATAGCTTCCAGCAGTGCACATCTGTATGTGCTCTTTCATCTTCTCCCCAGGGAAAGAAGGATGTGGAGTCAAGTGTTTCTGCTGGGGAGGTTTATATAATCGTGCACATGCCTCTGTGGGTAATGTATATGTACTTTCTATAGTAGAAAAGGGGGTGAAGCAAAAAACCACCTCTGCATCCCAAGCTGGAGGGTTGTCCACCCAGAGCAGCTTCCAATAAACCTTTGTCTCCTGCGAGCGAAGTTGTAACTGCACAGTTATATCCCTTGGTGGTCCTTGGGTGATCTCTATGGCCAGAAGGGCCTCGGAGGTCTTTTGCACTAAGAGCTGAGTACATGAGCTCATCTGGAGCATTTTTAATGTTCTGTAAGGTTCAAGAAGGTTAAAATTCACCAGGTGACCTGTGTGTGTGTACAGAGTCCCAGAGCTATTCATCTTGCAGTCCTCTGGATCCTTCTTCCAGGTTGTCCCCTGTCTCTGATTGCCTTGGGAATGTCCTGCCATCATCCCTCCCATTCAGGGGTTCATTGGTAAGAGTTCGTATGGGATATGTTAATACTGGGAAAAGGTAATTGGAAACAGAAAACCCCTATGTATATGTATATCTTCATTTATCAAAATTTTAGTTTTGTTTGTTTTTTCCCCCACCTGTGAAAGGTTTTAGAACTTAAATCGATACTAACCTGCTAACAGAACTTCTTCACCTCTGTGGGAAGGGTATTTGTCATGGGGACGGAGGCTTAACACAGCTGCGAGGATTTGCGGCTACCTAAATTCTGCTTTCAAAAGAGAAAAGCTGGTAAAACCAATTGTTAAGATTTGAGGATGCTGGTGACATGAGCTCTATTTACATCTTAGAGAGATGTCAGCTGGGAAGAAAGAAGGAGCATTTTGTTATCAGTTCCCATCAACGCTTCAGCAAGGAGACGTGGTACAGTAGTGGCAAGCCTGAAATCCTTGGTAGGGGTGTAGGGATGCTCCCTCCCCAGACCATATAGGAAAGGTACCAGGGGTTTTACTTTTACATATCTTAATCCACAATATTTTTCATCTCTTTTTGCTTCACTTAGTAGTGTGCTTGAGCTGACTTCCCTGAGATGTTCCTTAAAGTGGAATCTTTTGATCGTGCAGACATTTTGCCCTTGTCTCCCCCTCCCCAGCTCTTCAGCGTCCTCGTGGTATTCCTTTGGCATGCTAATTGTTAGAGTTAAGAAATAAGAGACTTCAGAAGAAGCAGAAGAATTCAAGTGATCTCCCTTTTGTCTACAGAAACAATGGAAGCTGATAATTATTAGTGTAATGGGTTTGTTGTTAAAACTTCTGTCTCCCGCTCCAGGTTTCTGAGACCCCTGTTTTTCCTTTGACAAAAAGCAACGTGGTTTGATGTACACAGGCAATGCTTCAGAATCCATCACTCACAGCCACAGACTTCCCAGCCACCCATATATTAAAAAGCAGATGTGTCAACCTGCAGACTGCTCAATAATAGATCTTTTTAAGAACTGCTTTTCCTCTGTGGAGTTCAGCTTCTCCAGAACTAGAATTTAAGCACTGCTTTCATTTCATAGAGATATCAGGAGACACTCAGCTTAATGTAGAGCCGTATACCTGCATTTGCAGAACATTTTGTCTTCCTTGATTCTTTTTGCAAATGTAAGGTTTGGAATGCCAAATAGCTCATCAAGGTTTACAGTGTGCAAGGAGAAAATAATGTTAGTGTCTGATTGTCTGCATTTTGTTGGGGGCTTTTTATGTTGTTTGGTTTGGGTTTTTTTCATCTTCCTTACATTGCTTTCAAAGAAACTTTAGGAACTCAGAAGTACATTAAACCAAATATTTAATTTTACTTTTGTAGGTTTCCTACAAAGTCAATGACAAATTTGATAGAGGCACTCAGCATCTCATCCCTGCCCTTAAATGTTTAGAGAAATTATTTCTTTACAGTAGCCTCTTAAGAAGATGGAATTAAAAATTTCTTAATGAGATTAAGCTTCTGAAAGAAAAACCCAAACCAAATAACAACTCAAGACATTTTGACTCACTCAGCAGATGTCTGGAGAGTGACCTGTGCATGCACACTCCTGACAAATTCCAAGCTTTTGGGTTACAAAACTAAATGCACAGGTCACCAGCAGGCTTAGCTGGGTGAGATGGGGTAAGCCCCAGTTTTCCTCCCACCTGGATGCTCCATCCCTGAGGATGCAGGGATGCTGCCCTGGTTGAAGCAACTCTTGAGCCTCAAAGCCATGATTTTGCTTTGCTGTCCTGCAAAACCCCTTGTCAAGTGGTTTCTCCTGTCCATGTTGGACAGAATCCTGCAGATGTAGATGAAAACCAGAAACCTACTTGGTTTTTATTAATTCGAGCTGCTTCTGCCTGATGCTGAAAATAAACAGGGTTCTGACTGGCAGGAGGTGACCCATCTGGAAGAGAGCAAGGATGTAAAAATGTGTTGGAGGGGAGGGAGAGGACTGAGAGCCTCTGGGAATGCCAACCATCTCCCCCCTTCAGCCCTTTTCCTGGCTCCTCAATGATTTGAAGGGAAATGAGACTTTCTAGGACTCTTCCAAAACTTGCTATGTAGAGATAGTAAGGGTCAAGTTGAAGTAACACACAAGACATGCTGACAACTGCAAAGGTGCTGTAGTACAAACAGCAGAATGTGTTATTGTTATTATCCAAATATTATCCAGTTTCTATAACATCTTATCCAAATATTATCCTGTTCCTATAACATCTGGGAGCCTCAGGCGTGGACCATGACCAGATGTGCTAGGTGTTGTTGGACTGCAGAGCAGAGGCACCTGCCTGGGAGCCCCTCGTTGGAAGGTGTTGTTTCAGACGGTGTGGGGAGGCTGGGGTACAGTGACCCACAGCAGCTGTCAGCCCCAGAAAACGAGATCTGTTCCAAATCCACCATGTAAATGGTGCTGCAGGTATTGTTTTGAGTGGCAGTCACAAGGAACGGGGTGGGTTTTGTACCCTTCTCAGCACATATCTGTGTCTGTGAGACTTCATAACCAGGTGTGTGTGTGTGGGGGCCTGTCTTCTGCACTTCAGTAAGGGAGGGGTTTAGGGAAGGACCAGAGAGGTAGTTTCAGCAATGAGCGGTTCTTCTCTACATCTCAGTGTTTGTTAGCTCTTCAAATATAGAAATATAGAGGGAAAAGTTGCTGGGAAAAGTGCAGAACAGCAGTACAGCTCCATAGTGGGAGAGGTGAAGTTCAAGTTGGAGATAAGGCATCAAAACAAAACAAAACAAAACAAAAAAAGACTTCTAGCTAAAACTTCAGCACTTGCTCTGGATGTGTGAAGTGGAGGTAACCACTAAAGGAAAGCAAGGAAGCGGGAAGATGTGGTCAAAGCAGCAAGGTGCAGAAAGGATCTTCATGGGAAAGTCTGGAAAGAAAGCAAATGTGTGGAGATGATTTTCTGCAAGCCACAGGAGAGAATGTTGCAGAAACCAAAGCGTGAGGCCTTGGAGAAGAAGGGCTCAAATTTTTTTTTTATAGAGGTGTACACTCCATAAAAAGAAGCTGAGAGTATCTTCTTGGACACATCAAGGAAAAGCTCAGCCTTAGTATTCCCCGTGTATCCTGGATTTTGATGAGCTTGAGTAACAAATGTTAGGGGAAGGAGGGAGTGCTGCAGAGTTGGGCTACCTGGTGCAGGGACACTGGGAGCTGCGGGGAGCCTGCAGGTCGGAGATGTGTCATCACAAGCTGCATTAACCTGAGACCCCATGTGCAGCCTGTCCTAGTTTCTGCTTCGTTTAACTCAGTTGTTTTCATTTTTAAGTGAAGCATTAGGTTTTAATTAGTCCTTCTTGGACTAATTTTGTTTGTTTGTTTGCCTCTATGGGACAGCAATGGGCTCTTGTGGCCAGGAAGGCCAAGGGTCTGCTGGGGGGCATGAAGAAGAGTGTGTCCAGCAGGTCAAGGGAGGTTCTCCTGCCCCTCTACTCTGTGCTAGTGATGCCACATTTGGAGTGTTGTGTCCAATTCTGGGCTCCCCAGTTCCAGAGGGACAGGAAAATACTGGAGAGAGTCCAAGGAAGGTTACGAGGATGATGAAGGGGTTGGAGCATCTCTATGGTGAGGAAAGGCTGAGAGCCCTGGGGCTGTTTAACCTGGAGAAGAGAAACCTGAGAGGGGATCTGATGAATGTTGACAAATCTCTGAAGGGTGAGGGTGAAGCAGACCAGGCCAGGATCTTGTCAGTGGTGCCCTGGGATAGGATGAGGGGCAATGAGCACAAACTGGAACCCAGGGAGCTCCACCTCAAGAGGAGGAAAAACTTCTTCCCTGTGAGGGTGCCAAAGCCTGGCACAGGCTGTCCAGGGAGGTTGTGGAGTCTCCTTCTCTGGAGGCTTTCCAACCCCAGCTGGATCTATTCCTATGTGGGCTGCCCTAAGTGACCCTGCTCAGGCAGGGGGGTTGGACTCGATGATCTCCAGAGGTCCCTTCCAACTCCCACCATTCTATGATTCTATGACTAATTAATCACCCGTCCACTTTCAAGTTGTGTTTATCAGCTGTATTTTTCCTGCCTTTTCCTGGGCAGAAGGCTGATCAGCATCTCTTCCAGCTGCCCCTGTTCACAAATCAGGAAAAAAAACCAACCAACAAACAATTTATCTTTCTACTCTTCTGTCAAATGTGATTGGAAGAAACCAGTGGGTTCAGAGTTACAGGGTAGGGAGGGAAGACAAATAAAAGAGACCAAAAATTGGGCAGTTGCATTGCTATTCCTTCCTTGGGAAATATGCAGAAATTTTGGGGAGCTGAGGAAGAATTGTTTTTCATTTGAAACAAACTTAACTGTTACTGTGGAGTGGGCTGGATTTTTGGGATTGGGGTTTTTTGGGGGGATTATTTGTTTGATTTCCCATTTAATTTAAATGTGGTAAAACTTCTGCTGAAACTTCAAGGTAATTAATTCTCTCACACAGTCACAATATTTGTAATTTTATGGGTTCTAAAGTCTTCTGCAACCCACAGAAAGGCTTGCTGGAGGTTGGGAGGGAGGGGTGCAAAGCACCTGGCTGGGTGCAGAGCTTTGGCGGTGGAATGACTTCTTAAAAAAAATTCTTAATTGATTCTAAAAATTAAGTCATTATGTAAATGTTTGTAATTCTCTGCTGCTCTGAGAAGCTTCATTAGGAGGAATACAAGAGCAGGAATTAATTTTACTTATATGTAACGAAGAGCAGATGGGTCCTGAGTAAAAGCTGCAAAGTGAGGTAGGGAGGGAGAGAGATGCCTCCTTCCCCTTTACCAGCTCTGTTCATGGGATGCCATCTCACAGGCTTTTGCTTCCTTTTCTTGTTTGGTTTTATGGGAAGAAGTCTGTGAATATGTGGCATGGGGTTGTACTTTGATTGCCTGCCACGAATCCCTGGTGAGAGTGGGACAATGGAGGTGTGCAGCCAATGTTACAATGCAGGGCAGCATTTGTGGCCTCTATCTCCACCAGTATCACCAGTTAATGACCACTGAGATAAGCGAAGCAGAAGTTGGAGCTACTTAGAACTTTAACTCCTTATTTCCTGACCACCTACAGACAAAGAAGCCATTATTTCTGTAGTTTTATTTAATATTTCAGATGAGTACAGGACTTCATGTCCTGGGGGCACTTCCTGAACATTTTGCATCCAGCCTGAAAGACACCTTTATAAAGTCATGTAATTGCAAGAACATCTCAAATCTTATTGGTGCCTGGAAGAAGTTTGTTCAGGAGCTGCTCAGCTGGGACAGGCTGGTAGGATTTCTGCAAGGGCTTGGCACCAGCTTTGATGTCAATGTCAATGCTCTTCATCTCAAGGGCAGTGAAATTTCAGGTGTGCACCTGCTTATGCCAAATTTGTTGTGCAAATCGAGGCACAGATGATGCTGTCTTCATAGGATCACAGGATATCAGGGGTTGGAAGAGACCATGACTCTCACAGTAAAGAAGTTCCTCCTCATGTTGAGGTGGAACCTCGTGTGCTCCAGCTTCTATCCATTGACCCTTGTCCTATCCCAGGCCACAGGTGAGCAGAGGCTGCCCCTCTCCCTGACACTCAGCCCTCCGCTCTGGATAAACATTGATTCAATCCCCTCTCAGGCTGCTCTGCTCCAGACTAAAGAGCCCCAGGGCTCTCAGCCTTTCCTCAGAAGACATGTATTCTGGTCCCTTCACCATCCTCGTAGCCTCCCTTGGATTGTCTCAAGTAGATCTGTGTCCCTCTGGAGCTGGGGGGCCCAGAACTGGATGCAATATTCCAGGTGAGGTCTCACCTGGGCAAAGTCTTCACTCCTGTGGAGTTCACTACTGGAAAACCCTGTAGGTTTTGCTGGGCCAACTCAGCAAAACAAGAAGGTAGCAGAAGGGGTGTATTCTCATGTCTGTTGAATGTCAGGCTTTCAAATCAGTGGTGAAATGGGAGATTCTCCTTAATTTTAATAATGAAATCTGAGAAATGGGGGCTTTGTATGGAATCTGGGCTCCACTGGAAGCTGTAGGCACACTGTGATTTAATGTCCGTAGGACATACATGGCACTCCATACATTGAGCCTTTTTGGGCTTCAAAGGGCACCTTGTCTTGTCTCAGAGCTGGGTGTTTAATGACTGGTACTAATTGAAGCTACTGAGCAGTCAGGATGGCAGAGAAGAAGGTTTGGGAAAAGAAAAGGAGGGCAGGAAAATCTCAGCAAAGACAACTTCATTGAGCAGGCAATGCCCTGAGTAACAAAGAAAGGAAGGTGGAAAGACCCAAACATGATGCCACTAAACCCAGTTGCCTCACTCAATAAATACAAATGCTTCATGCAGCAGTTGGGGGTGGGACCTTCATCAGTAAAAGTACAAAGGGGGAATGGGAGACACTCCTACAGCTGCTGGCACCCCAGACACCCAACATGCAAACAGAGATGTTTCTCCACCTGCTGCTCTTCTGTCCCTCAGCAGCTATGGTCACTCCTCCTGAGAGCCGTGAGCACAACCTGGCACAATGTGTCCTTTGGTTTAAAATAAAATAAAATTCCTGTTTTGATGGCTTCCTCCTGTACAGCCTCAATCAACACAGCCATGGGGTCCCTCTAGGTTCAGTAAGGTGGGCTTCCTGGGACTCGGGGGGGGGGTGGTGGTTATTAATGAGCTCTCCAGTGTGGCTGCTGAGCAGAGTGGTAGGGAAGGGGACCTAAATGCCTTTTTGTCATGCCTAGGCATCAAATAGGAATGTTTTGTAATAACAGAAAGCAACAGGCAGGGGAGCCCTTGTAAATACATTTTGAAGAGGCAGTGGAGGTTCTGCTGAAGCAGGTTTCTGTCTGTGACTTTGGGAGGGAAGGACATTTTAATGTTTCCCTGCATGCCCTGCATTACTACTTCTGTTTCTATGCCCCAGGAGCCTCACTGGGTCTCCGTGAACCCCTTGAAACCACACAGTACATGCAGCCCACAGTCCCCCCCACAAAGGAAATGAAAGGACATGAAATGTCAAATGAAAGGGGCCAACAAGTTGGTTTGCCTTGGTGCCACAGCTGTGGGGAGAGAGCGAGAAGGGTTTCCTGGCTGGGCTGCCCATTTGTGCCAAATTGAGGTCCCTAGCCCTGCCTTGTTTCCCTGGTGGGAGGTGTTGTGACTCCCAGCTGTGGCCTCGACTCAGGGAGGAGGCTTTTAGTTCTTCTGACAGGCTGGATGCTGGAGGGGTCCTGTTTGCAGCAGCTTGTTGGGGTGCTCCTGGCTGATGACAGTATGTTTGGGGGTGGTGGTGCAGGAAGCAGTGGCTCAGTGGTTGCTCATCAGCAAAAAGAGATTGTGTGTGGGCTGTTTTTTTTCAGGGCAGTATTTGTCAGATCTTTCAGGTTTGCTTCTTCAACAGAAATGGGGTTCGGGTCAAATGAAAGGGGTGTGTTTGCAGTGTGGCCCTGGGTTCCTGACCATCACTGGTCTGGCTGCTCTCTCATGTCTGTCTGTCCAGTGTGTGGTGGTCCTGTCTGTTCCCCTCCTCTCCTGGCTGGCCTAAAATGCAGGTAGTGCCTTTAACCATGTTAAGAAGCCTTCATTAAGCTCCTCTCTGATACACAACGCTGAACTGGACTGTGCTCAAACTTCAAATGCTCTTAAATAAGCTCTTAAAATAGCTCTTAAAGTGACTGCTTCTGGGTGCTGGCTGTAGCTTTGCTAAGCCGGGGGTGGCAGAGAGCAAGGGGAGGTGAAACCCTTGTTGGCGGATGCCTCGTATTCCTGCCCTCTGCAAGGGTTTGGGTACTTGGAGGAGAGCAGAGGCAGGACACAAACGAGCTGCAGGCAGTATCGTGTCTCCCCAGCCCTGCACTCATTATCTTGCAGCGCAAGCGGTTGTTGGCACGAGGACAAATTCCCCTGTAAATTAGTGGTGGTTTACATGAGAATCTCATTAATTCTCCCAGCGCTGGCTTCCGACGGATTCATTTCTAAAGGGTGTTGCTTTCAACACCGCTCAAACCTATTTCTCTGGCTCTGGCTGGCTCCGTGTGTGCTGGAAGATGGTGAACAGTGAAGTGTATGTGTGTCACCAGTACTGCTCCCAGGCACCCGGTCAGAGTGGGCAGCATGTGGAGGACATGCTCTGCTCAGCCATGGTGCCTCAGTCCAGTGCACATCAGGGTTTGCCCAGCGTGGATCTACAGGGCTCTGGAGTTGAGCTTATGGCTGTGTGGGTAGCACCTCTTCAGTGGGGTTTTTAGTATGGAACCTGGATCCTGATGCTTATTGTGGTCTGGGCTCCCCAGTTCGAGACAGATGGGGAAACACTGGAGAGAGTCCAAGGGAGGCTACGAGGATGATGAAGGGACGGGACCATCTCTCTGGTGAGGAAAGGCTGAGTCCTGGGGCTGTTCAGCCTGGAGAAGAGCAGCCTGAGAGGGAATGTGATGAATGGTTACAAATCTCTGTGGGGTGGAGGTCAATTAGAAGGGACCCAGGGATAGAACAAGGGGCATTGGGCACAAACGGGAACCCAGGGATCTCCACCTCAACATGAGGAGAAACTTCTTCCCTGTGAGGTTGCCAGAGCCTGGCACAGGCTGCCCAGGGAGCTTGTGGAGTCTCCTTCTCTGGAGACTTTCCAACCCCACCTGGATCTGTTCCTGTGTGGGCTGCCCTGGGTGACCCTGCTCTGGCATGGGGGTTGGACTCAGTGATCTCTAGAAGTCCCTTCCAACTTCTACTATTATATGATTATTCTTAAAGAATATTCAAGGGAAAAAGAAGAAAGAAAAAAATTACAAACACACCCCCCCCAAAAAAAAAGCAAACCCTAAAAACAAACCTAACAAACAAACAAGCAAACCAATAAAACACCCCTCTTGGTTGACGTCTTGCATCTGGGTTGGGCCAGTCCCAGGTACGGTTACAGGCTGGGTACAGAGAGGGTTGAGAGGAGCCCTGGAGAGAAGGACTTGGGGTTGTTGATTGAGGAGCAGCTCACCATGATCCAGGAAGTACTTGTGCAGCTCAGAAGGCCAATTGTGTCCTGGAATATATCAAGAGGAGTGTGGCCAGCAAATCAAGAGAGGTGATTCTCCCCCTCTACTCTGCTCTCGTGAGACCCCACTTCAAATCTTGCATCCATTTCTGGTGTCCCCAGATGGACACAGATCTGTTGGAATTAGTCCAGAGGAGGCCACAAAGATGATTCAGGGGCTGGAGCAGCTTTGCTACGAAGACAGGCTGAGGGAGCTGGGATTGTTCAGCCTGGAGAAGACTCTGAAGGGACTTTATAACTGCCTTCGAAGAGCTGAAGAGATCCTACAGGAGGCTGGAAAGGGTCTCTGCACAAGAGTGTCCAGCAATAGGATGAGGTGAAATGGTTTTAAACTGAAGGAAAATATGTTTAGGTTGGATCTTAGGAAAAAGCTCTTCGGTATGAGGGTGGTGAGACTCTGGAATGGATTGTCCAGAGGGGTTGTGGGTGTCCTCCCTGGAGGTGTTAGTTGGATGAGGCCTTGAGCAACCTGCTCTAGCTGGGAGGTGTCCCTGCCCGTGACAGGGAGGTTGGATGAGATGCTCTCTAAGGTCCCTTCCAGCCTAACCCATTCTATGAATTATTTTTTTACTCAGGGGGCCTTTCTCCTGCTCCAGGATAGACACAGGCAGCAGAGGCACCAGGAGTAGATGTTGTTGCAGCTCCTATGTTGAGATAATGTAGTCCATGCTTTCATTTAACATTGCTTTTGCATTAAGCAGCGGGACCCGTCTCCATTAGCTGAAAGAATTATATGCTCATTTTCATCTTGTTCTTATTGTTTTAATCCAGCATCTGGAGCTATGTGTTCCCTGATAGAGGGCTGACGCCAGAATTTGGCTGATGGTGTAAGTGTTTTATCAGACATTCATGTACTGTTGGGGTTTAAGTTCCAGCTTATAATTATTTGAAACGGGCAATTGCTCTTTAGAAAATCTGAAGCTTGACACAAACAATAAATGGGGGACAAGCTGCCAGGCTCACCTTTGAAGTCTCTGGCCTGAGGAAACTGTTCCTTGACATCTCATTACTTTACTTCTCTTATTAGAAACAAATGTGGGCTTCCTACCCATAGATTAAACATAGCACGAGGAGAGCTGAGGTACTGAGCAGAAGAGGAGCAGTGACGCCACACTGGGCTGGGGTTTTGTTCATTGGGACATAAGTCTGAACTTACTTATTTTTAATTACTTGTAAGGTGATGTCAGGAAAGAGAAAATAATATTTCAATTTTTTACCATCCCATGGGTATTTAAACCATTTTGCCACAGAGCAAAGAAGAACGTGCCTGTCTGAAGTAACCCAGATAGCCATAGTGGCTGTTCTGCTGCATGGAGCTGGGTTTGCCTTACTGTGGCTGATGGGGTTTTTTTTCCACTGCCTAGAGAAAGTGGTTTTGACTCTCATGGTGTTGGAAAAAGCAAGGCAGGGTTTTGATGGAGGAGGAAGGAGATCCTGTATCTGTATTCTTTTGAATAGCACACATCAGACCTTCCATGACCTTTTTGTTTTTTGGCCCTCAGTCTGAAGTCTTGTGTCACGGCCTCTCTGAACCACTTGCAAGGAGTGGTTAAACAGGGGTATTGACAATAAGAATAATGACTTTTTTTTTTTTCATCAAAACTTCATAGAAACTCCTTATCTAATGTATTTGAGGGAAATATCTGGGGTGGGGAAATCTAAGAAACATTTTGCTCTTTTCTTCTATCTTCAGCAACTTGCTTCTCACAGAAGAGCATCAGAACAGCATTTTATCCTATTTAAAAGGAGTTTCAAAGGTGGTGACTGTGCCTTTTTGTTTTTTATCCCCACTCAATCTCAGACTTGAGATGTGTTAGGAATCACAGAAAGGAAGGAGGTAGGATGGGCTGCACGTGGTTATGGAATGCTAACAGTTGGACATACTATACCCAAAGCCAGTGCTGGGCAGGACAGACCACTCCTCAGGTGATGCTACCCTCCATACTCTTTACAACCCTGGCTTTCTTAGTTATTTCTTAGCTATTTTTCTTCAGCACTTCTTTTTTTGAAGACTCAAGCTTACTTATGGATTCTTCTTCCATTGTTGGTTTAGCTTGGCTAAACTTTAGGTCTAGAAAAACATTTTGGAATTATTCATGTTTATTCTCTAAGAGAAGACACATGAGTCAGTTTTCTTTGGACTGTCCCAAAATCTTGTACTCCAAGGGCACTTGTGATTTCAGACAGTCTGGGGGGGGGGGGTATGTTTGGTGAAAGTGTAATGGGGGGAAAAAAATACAGGAGCAGTGCTGGGTGATACCACATGGAAAGCTGATCGTGTTGTTAATGGAACTCTGCAAGCATCAGGTTCTGTCACAATGTTCTTTTCAGTGTAGACAAGCCCTTTCTGAGATCTCCTTTCCCTTTCCCCAAATCCATCCTGTGGTTTTAGTGGAATATTTTTATTGTTTCTAATTTTTTATTGGAAGTTGTATCTATAGCTCCAAGTGCAAGCAGAGTAGCTAATGTTTTATTTCTTTGTGAGGGTGAAGGTGAGAGGTCCTTTGGTTTTGGATATTAACATGTTTCCATCCTAAAGAACACACAGCTCTATGTGGTCAAAGGGTGGAAGAAAAGCAGCGTTACTATTACTTGACAGACACATTTGTCAGAAAGGAGATACCAAGATCTCTAGTTCTGCAGACTTAGAAGTCTACAAAGTAATCCTGTTTGGAGAAACACAGTGGAATACAGGAGTGAACCAGCCTTTTATTTTTCTAAGGAAAAACTCCAAGAACATTTTTTTTTTTAGCTTATGTTCCTGCATATAAAAGGCCAGGATAAGTATTAGCTAAAAATAAAATAAAGCACTCTTCCAGCAGAATACTCTCTCTATGTGTGTGGATAATCATACATATATATATTAAAATAAGAGAAGTCTTATCCCATCTTTGCACACATTTTCCATATTAGGACACTTGGGTTTCGTCCCCCCACAGTTCTGAACATTGGCAATAACGTATTGTTGGCAATAGGTGCTTTTGCTCTGAACCAAGGCAGTGAAGAAAATCAGCAGCTAATCCATGCAAAGCAGAATGAGGCGAGTCTCTCACCTGTAATATGACAAGGTATTAACTTCTTAAGTCAAGAGAAATGAGCTGGACCTGGTGGAGTTTTAATGTGACTCTCGATTGTTGTGCCAAATAGATTTCAGCTAATTGAGGCAAATGTCAGTAATAAATTTTGGAGTGGCTTAATTTTTACACACAGGGTAAATTGGTCTCTTGGTTTAGGCTCTTAGACAGGGAGGAGACTCAGCTTGAGTTTGCATGTGATTTATTTAAAGAGGCTTAGGGACCCTGATGTCACTCATGGGGTTGAGCTGGTGCTGAGGCAGTCACCTTCATGGTGAGGCAAAGCCTGAAACTGAAATGTGCAGATCGAGCTCAGAGGTTGAGAGCCTGTCTTTTTGTGGTGGTTTGCTGCTGGCATGATGCTCATGACATCAGTCACTTTATGAGTGACAGTACTGTAATAAAGACATGGAGACTAATGATCTTTGCAATACTAGTTCTTGTCCAGTCTAGCTGCTACTGAAAGCTCACTGTTGGATTCTGAACACCCTTTCCACAGCTTAATAAGCATAAATTAACCAACAAAGGATTTTTATTTTGGTGCTCAGGATCCCAGTTTCTTCTGCCCAAGAAGTAGTCGAACCCAGGTTTGCTCATTTTCCAAGGTCAGCCAATATCTGGTTTATAGCCGTAGGCAGAATCACTAATGAGTGTTGATGTTAATATGCAAAGTGAGTGATCAGTTGTTGTAAGCAAAGGAAGAATTACTCTTAAAAGGCCAGGAGAGACTTAAGGAAGCACGTGGCAGGCACTGTTGTCCCGTTAGTGATGCTCTGTAGCTTGCACTGTTCCTTGCCTCCTCTGAACTGAAGAGGAGCTGTCGTGCCACCTTCTTGCTGGACCCACTCCTGCAGTTCACATATTCTGGTCTGCCCACACAGATAAGGTTAATGTTTTATTTCTCAGTTAATGGGTATCTTTAATTTCTCTTGGGGGCTTTTCCAGTGTTATAAGTAACTTGTGTTTGTCTTTAAAATCTGGTCCCACTAAAGCAGAGAGTCCTGAAAATGATTATGGAGGAAACATACTAGTTCTTAAAACCCTTCAAATGGTGTTTCATTCCCCATCTCCTCCTTGCTTTTAATTCTTCAAGGATCCCTAAATAGGAGCTTTTTGAATCAAAGCAGTAAGGGGCAGGAGCGTGGCACAGTTACCAGCCAGCTGTCATTGTGGTACCTCAAGGTGAACTGTTCCCCAACACTCAGCTTTCCTCAGGCAGTCTCCCCAAAGAGGACCTAGGGGCTGGCTGCAAGCTGAGGTCAAACCCCAGCCTCTGGCATCTGTTTGCTGAGGGCTGGAGCTACGTGTTGAGTTGAAGCTGTGAGAACTGAGAAATGGAAACAACGTGATGTTTGGAGGAAGCCTGGATCTTGGGAACATATTGCTCAAGCGACCAGAAACTAGGCTGCTGTTCTTGTGCCAAACCAGAGTCAAAAGTTGTGTGGGTTTTGGAACATTGGGGTTTTTTTTAAGAAAGCAGTGTTAGAGAGTAATCTGGATTTGATGATTGATAACTTGTTGCTCTTGCCCTGCTATTTGTATGCTCAGCTTTGACTCATGCCATACCTCTGAGATCTTGTGTTATAGGGAGCTGAGAATTCACAGCAGAGAGATGAAAATTTGACCAAAATTCCAATGTCTTGAAGTGCAGGACTGTGGAGTGTTTCTGGAATAAGTAGTGTTGCCATGCTTTGTTGACTCAGGGTAAAGAAAAGAAGAGGGTGGATTTTTCTCATAACAGTTTCTCCTCTGGATTTTTCAAAGTTTTGCGTGGGACACTGGCTGGGGTAGTTTTGGATTTGACATTAAGCATTTCAGTTGGTAGCTGCATGTAGGTGCTGTTCCCTGTCTGCATCTTGGTACAGAGAAAAAAAAAAAAAAAAGAAAAAGAAAAAAGAAAAAAATTGTATTGAACTTTATTGATTTCTGATTTGCAATGTGGTAGAGCATGGCAGGGGAAGCTTTCCAAGTGGAGCTGAGGAGGAGGAAGCTCCTCCAAGACCTAAGGCCCTCATTTCTTTCTGTGCAAAGAGGGAGGATGGTGAGGGCAGGCTTAATTCTGGGACATCTGACCCCAGTGAAGCTCTTGCTGTTGATTAAGTCAGGCTTGAAATCAGCCTTTTTATCAAACACATTATTACTGGTGTTTCATACCTGCTTTGAATGGTTAACATACAATGCCTCTATACATTGTTTTTCTAGCATCTCATTTTATTGGGTAGCATGACTGTGCAGCATTTACACACCTAAATCTGTGTTGATGGTATCTCACCTGACAGTTTTTGGTCCAGAAAGGTTAAGGCTGCTTGTGGGCTTGGGAAGACAGAAGACTTATGTTTGAGCCCAGCATTACTCGTACAAAGCTGTTTGCAGGCTAATTTGGCACTAAATACCTTGACTTCTTTTATTAACTAGATGCCACCAATTTAGGCAGCTCCTTGTGCACCCTGCAATCAGGCTGATGAACCAGGCAAAAATGGTGACATCAGAAGGCTTCTGCCCTCCAGATATTCTGTTTTTTGGTTTGGTTTTTTTTTCTCTGAAGATGGGCAGGAGGACTAGAAAATATAGCCACAAGAGATTAAAATGCAGATCAGCTTCGTACTGCTAATGGAGCATCTTTATATATGGGGAAATCTGAAAAATTTACAATATGCCACTAAAGGCTGTGTTGGAAATTCTAACTCTACTTGCAGGAGGTGAAAAGGTGTTCTCCTAGTGTGCCTGGTCAAGGTTAGTGTGAAGAGTCCTGTTGTGCTTGGATTTCTTTTGATATTGAAACAGGATTAAAATGGTAACAAACTTTACCAGACTTGCTTTTTCCTTTGTGTTTGGAAGATGACCAGGCACTGGAGAGGACAGCATCAAAATGAAAGGAGTTTTTTATACCGTTCTTGAGCTCAAGACCTCTCAAGAGAGAGAGTTGTTTGTCTTTTTATGGAGGTGAGATCACTGGCTTCCTCATCTTTGGCTGTCTAGGTGCTGTCACAAGTCCTGAGGGTATTTGCTAGGCACTTTGTTCTTGTAGTTATTCTGTCTACATTTGGAGTTGAAAATCACTGACAGGGCAACCAGTGAACCATGGTTCAGGGCATCTTGCAGTCAACAGTCTGATGAAACAAGTGGGCAGAAGTATATTTATGAGCCCTGACACCTTCACTATTGTCACAAGCCTAATAAAAAAGTTTCTTTGACTTTTCTTTTACTTTTGCTGCTTGTTACACCATGGAGCCATATGGAGTACAAGAATACTATCAAAAACTGTAAGTGCAGCTTAGAAGTTAAGCCATGGACCTCTGCTGTGAATTTGTTGCATTGTTTTTTTCTTTTCAGATTTTCATTTCTTTTTCCTCTCCATAGCTCAGCTTTATACCTGCATGACCATGATACCAATAGTTATCTTATGGGTATCCAGAAGAACAGCATGTTACTTCTGGCTATTTTATTTATACATATATAAAGATATGACTACAGCAAGTAAAACAGTCTGATTTATGACTATCCTGGGATACTTCTCCCCCCACCCTTAGTTTTTCTGGAGTGATGTAAGATGGAAGAAAATATCTCTCCAATTTTAAGTGTTAGTTACAAAGAATATTTGCATTGGCTGTGCACAAGGACAGATGCCATGTGCACCCCTGTGGGAAGTACTTTTGATTACTGTAGTGTGGATGATGCTCACTCAGCTTCAGAAGAGAGCTCCCCTGATTGATACTTTTAATGAACTAGGGGAAGAGTATTAAAACTTCCAACCTGTCTACCTACAAGCCCTCAGGGTAGAGAGCAAAATTACTGAAAAACATTAGAAGAGGTTCTCTAAGCAGGCATTTTCTCTGATGCATATGGTATTTGTGTGTGTGCAGATCACATTTTGGGTTTATTTGGTTTTTTTACCACATCTCTATTTTCTTACAAAGCAGCATGAAGGACTATGTTCCCACCAGCAGCCTTGAGTAACTCCCGTAGTTGACAGGCTGAAAACAATATAGCATGCCCAATTTCCTTGTCGATGTGAGCCACTAAAACCAACTCAGTCTCCCTTAGTAGTTTGTTTTGGGTTTTTTTTCTACCCTAAGGATATGAAATGGGAGTGTACCTGGAGGAATGGGTGTTTATGTGCATATGGATATGGTTGTATGTGTGTATTTCTTGTATGGGCTAATAAATGTCCAAGAGAACCTGGAAGGGATACCTGTGAGTATGCTACTTTATTATACTATAAACAGAAAACCTTTGGTAGCAGAACTTAATGGAATCAAGGAAACTATTGGATTCTGGGTGCTATTTCAAAGTCCTTTTCATCAGAATGGAAGTGGCATAATCAATATGTAGCTCTTTGGCTGTTAACTCTTCAGATTTAGCTGAAATCACATTAAATGGAATAGATTTTATTCCTGGCTCAGGCAGAGAAGGTTATATTTAACTGAACTCTCTGGAAGTCAACTATTTGGGAGCTGCCAACTCCTCACAAAATGATGATGCCTGTAGCTGTAACCAAACAAATCATGATATCGTTTCTTTGTCATATCTGGTGCAGGCCCCGCTTTATAATGAACTAAACACCAGAACTTCTGGTGGTGTGAATCCTATCTGCCCTTTCTAATTCTCCCATTGATTTCTTTGTCCATCTGGCCTTGGGCAAGCCTTGTCATGTCTTTCCTGTCCTAGGGTATCTCTGCAAGAAATAATCTCCCTACCATTGATTTGAAAACAACTGCTGGAAGTGAAATTGATGGGCAGGGTTTTGGGAAGGTCAGGGTCTGAACTGAATTTTCAACTGTTAGGAGGCATCTGTTGTCCAGAGAAGGGCAATGAAGCTGATGAAGGGTCATGACAGATCTTATGAAGAGTGGTTGAGGGAGCTAGGGTTGTTTGGTCTGAAAAAGAGGAGGCTGAGAGGAGACATTTATTTCTCTATCTACCTCAAGGGAGGTTGTGAGAAGAGACCAACGCCCTACAAGTCACAACTGAAAGGACAAGAGGAAGTGGCATCAAGTTGTGCTGGGGAGGACGAAATTGGAGGATTAGGATTAGGAGGAAAACTTCTCTACCAAAAGGGTCATCAAAAACTGGAACAGGCTGCCCAAGGTTGAGTCACCATCCCTGGGTGCCATCTAGATGTGGTGCTCTAGGATGTGGTGTAGGAGTCACCCTGGCAGAGTTAGATAATCGTTGGACTTGATGATCTTAAGGTCTTTTCCAACCATAGCAATTCTGTGATGTATTTACCACTGCTGTAAACAGAACCCAATGGTTTTAAGTTCAATACTCAAACCGAGTCTGTCTTGGTTAGAAATCTACAGGTAAGAAGACAATTATTATCTATCTCTATTAATTACCAAAAGGGCTACTAATAGATGCATTCACAAGTCCTCAGAAGCCAATGCTTCTGACTGCAAAACACTCTTTAAACTTATTTTTGTTTCTTGAAAAAAACCACCTAAAACAAACCAAAACAAACAACCCCACCAGACAAACAAAATCCAAACGAAAACCCCTCTTATGTTCTGGAGATGCTGGCATGAGAGAGGCCTTTTAGGTAGCATATGTTCACACTTCCCACATCTTGTGTAAATAAATCTACCTCAAGTATTTAATCTTCCCAGAAGTCACTCTTCTTCAGACAAGAAAGCTGTAATCCTCTCCCTCCTTTAGAAAACCCACCTGTAGCTTGGAAAAACACCAGTCCAAGATTATTTGGTTTGGGTTACTTTTTGTTTGTTTGTTTGTTTTTGTTTTGTTTTGTTTTTGTTTGTTTAGTTGGGGTTTTTTGTTCGGGTTTTGTTGTTTGGTTTGGTGTTGGGTTTTGGTTGTTTTTTTTATAATGATCCAATATTAATTTTTGCATAAAAGCTGTAGAAGTTTTTGGAGTGTGGAATGATCTCATTTCCCCCCCGTTCCCCCATTCCCCAGGAACATTCCTAATAAGTTACTCAGTTGCTCTCCCTTCTGAACAGGGAGAATTTCAGCCATAAATAAAGCAACACTTGAAACTGTAAATAATGTTTGAACAGCTTGTGCTGAGCATTTCTCAAAGGGAAGAAGCTATTTTGTGGCAGGGTATGGTGGGGTTGTCTGATGTCAGGCTGGGAGATGGTGATGTTACTTTGGAGCGTGTTGTAACATGCACAGAGTGTCTCCAAGTTCCTGCAAGTTGGGTCATGTTGGGTTTTTGTTTGGTTGGTTTTTCTTTCTCCGCCCCACCATGGACTCCTGAAAAGCTGTCTTATGGGATAGCAAAGTAAATCACATTGATTAGAGGAGGGGAAAGGGGAAAAAGGAAGGAGGAGAATGAAAGCCACCAAATACTAACTGGTGCTGAGAAATTCCACACTACAGCCTTATCTTGGGACTTGGTGGGGGAAAAAAAAGTGGCAGGAACATATGTCGGTGACAGATTGTCAACCTTAGAATTTAATTCCTGGCATTTTGTGGATTTATCGGATTTGCTGACAAAAAAAGATGAGGGGGAAGGGTTGGCTGTGATGTAACTTCCTAAGTGTTCTTTTGAAGGGGAAAAAAAAAAATCCCAACCCATCTTCTTTTATTTGAATATATTGGGAACAGCCTGAACAATTGTGGTTTTTCATTAAATACCTTTTGAGTTACAACCCTTTTCCCTCCTTGAAAGGCAGTGTCCAAAGCATTGCAGAACTATGCATAATTAAATGCTTTCCTTATTTGAAATTCATTGAAAGGCAGTCTATTCCTTTCTTCTTTGACACCTCTGAGCTATGCAGACTGTCGTCTGGTGAAACACTCGTGTTGACAAAGATGTGAATAACTCCAGCCTGCCTGCCCTGGGAAGCCCTGTATTGCACCCAAGTGTTGAGTCAGACACTAACAAGCCAGAGTATGGGGAAAATGCTGGGTGCTGCTTTGCTTCTCTGTTATATTTCTCAGTCTCTTCTCTACCTGTTGAAGTATCTTTGATCTGAAAGCTTCTAACATGCTTTTGGCATCAACCCTTGACAGGGAACCATTTTAAACAATGCAATTAGAAGTCACAGAATTGTTTTGGTTGGACCCCTGTAAGATTGTCAAGTCCAGCACTGCCAGGTCACCACTAAACCATGGCCCTCAGCACCGTGTCTGCACTAAATACCTCCAGGGATGGTGACTCCTCCACTTACACTTAGCAGCCTGTACGAGTACCTGACAACCTTGACAGTGAAATATTTTTTCCTCATGTCCATTTTAAACCTCCCTGGTGCAGTCTGAGGCCATTCTCTCCCATCCTATTAGCAGTTATCTGAGAGAAGAGACCAACACCCACCTCATTGCACCCTCCCCTCAGGCAGCTGCAGAAAGCAATGAGGTCTCCCCTCAGCCTCCTCTGCTCCACACTAACCAGCCCCAGCTCCCTCAGCTGTTCCTCACAGGACTTGTTCTCTAGACCCCTCCCCAGCTTCCTTGCCCTTCTCTGGACTCACTCCAGCCCCTCAATGTCTTTCTGACCCTGTGCTGCCCAAACCTGACCCCAGTGCTCCAGCTGCAGCCTCCCCAGTGCCCAGTGCAGGGTCACCACCCTTGCCCTGCTCCTGCTGGGGATACTGTTCCTGAGCCAGCCCAGGCTGCCCTTGGCTCTCTTGTCCCCCTGGGCACACTGCTGGCTCATGGGCAGCCGAGTGTCACCAACAACCCCAGGTCCTTTTCTGCCAGGCCCTTTCCAGCCACTGCTCCTGGAGCTGCCTGGGGTTGTTGTGACCCAAGGGAAGAATCAGCACTTGGCCTTGTTGAACCTCATCCCATTGACCTCATCCCACCAATCTAACCTGTACAGATCCTTCTGTAGACTCCTTACTTTCAAGAAGTTCAACACACCCACCCAACTTGGTTTCATCTGCAAACTTAACAAGGCTGCCCTCTACCCCTCATCCAGATCACTGATAAAGATATTAAAAAAAAATGGCCACAAATTGAGCCCTGGGAACCAGCACTTGTGACTAAATCTACTTGTCACCAACTGGATTTAACTCCATTCACCACAACTCTCTGAGCTTGTCCATCCAGCCAGTTTTATATCCAATGAAGAGTCCACCTGTCCAGACCATGAACATCCAGTTTCTCTAGGGGGATGCTGTCGGACATGATGTCAAAGTCCAGATAAACAACATCCACAGCCTTTCCCTCATCCACTAAGTAGGTCACCTTGTGAAGGAGATCAGATTGGTCAAACAGGACCTGTCTTTCATAAACCCATTCTGGCTGGGTGTGATCTTTTGGTTGAACTGGGGAGAATAGCTGAATAGCTCTGAATGGACAACCTGGAGGAGCCTATTAAAACTTATGCAGGAAAACCACAAAATGATTGGAATATGATTTTTTATCTAAATTTTATTTTCCTCTTCAGAGTAATTTCTGGAAGGAAGAGTTGGGGATTAGAGGACTTTTTCTGTTGCAGGTATAATCTGCTTCTCTCTTGCCCAAGGAAAGACCCTGGGAAAAGGAGAGTGTTGATCTGCTGGAGAGTTTGAAGCCCTTTCAGAAAAAGTTATTCAATATGTGAAGGGTCTTTTAATCTTCACAAAAGCCCCAAATCTATTTAATGTGTACCAATCTCATGACATTTTTCTGATGGAGCAAGAGTACACAGATGCTGCTTTTAGGGTTTGGGTGCCAGATTTACAAAGCACTGGATTCCAGTTTTTTTCCCTTTTTTCATCAGCATCTAAGGTCTTCTATACATGTTATTATCTCAGCACCCACTTTGAGGGCCCCTGGCATTACAGACGGAATATCCAACCTTAATAGTTTTAAATTTATATTATTTTCTAAATGTATTATTTCTAAATGTAAGGGGTTTTTTTTGTAATTCTGTGCTGGTCATGGTGGGTTCCAAATTTGTCCAAATCTGGGACTACAGAACATTTCAGGGTCCCACCTTGTTGATGCACCTTGTAAACTCCATAGGCATCTCCTGCAGTGGAATGTAAAATACCCTGTAAGCCCTCTGTTTCAGGTTTTACTGAGCCGACAAACTGCTCTAGCAAAATGATATGTTTCATAATCTCCATGAGTTAGTTGTTCATTTCAGGGATCATGAAATTTAAAAGCTAGGCAGCCCACTCAGGAGTACCTGTAAAGCCCACGAGTCTGTCTTTGCACATAGAGAGACACAAAAAGCCCCAGCAGAGAGCGGATGTCCATATAATTTTTTTTAAGGTTCTGCCATGAAAGTGTTGGAGGAGTGTACAGAAGCTTCTGGTAAACCAGAAGGTCATGTAACCACACATGTCATGCCATTGCTTTGGGTATTCCATCAAGATCTTACCATGGTGAAATCCATCCTAAGGCTTGTGAGGGCTGCAAAGTCTATGCTGAAGGCAAGAGGTGGTTTTAATCCTTCTCTGGGGTGTTTGTGGCCATGTGTGACTGTCATCTTCTCGGCTCCACTTCCAGTAGCTCGAGTTAGATTCTCCTCCCCCTCTGCTTTGCACTAGTGAGAGCACATATGGAGTATTGTGTCCAATTCTGGGCTCCCCAGTTCAAGAGGGACAGGAACATACTGGAGAGAGTCCAAGGAAGGTTACGAGGATGATGAAGGGGTTGGAGCATCTCTATGGTGAGGAAAGGCTGAGAGCCCTTGGACTGTTCATCCTGGAGAAGAGAAGCCTGAGAGGGGATCTGATGAATGATTATAAATCCCTGCAAGGTAGGGGTGAAGTAGAAGGGGTCAGTCTCTTGTCAGTGATGCTCTGGGATAGGATGAGGGGCAATGGGCGCAAACTGTAACCCTGAAACTTCCTCCTCAACAGGAGGAGAAACTTCTTCCCTGTGAGGGTGCCAGAGCCTGGCACAGGCTGCCCAGGGAGGTTGTGGAGTCTCCTTCTCCAGAGGCTTTCCAACCCCACCTGGATCTGTTCCCGTGTGGGCTGCCCTAAGTGACCCTACTCAGGTAGGGGAGTTGAACTGGTTGATCTCCAGAGCTCCCTTCCAAATCATACCATTCTGTGATTCTATAATTTCATTTGGTTTCTCTATCATTGCTTTATTCTTATCAATCTTGTCTTCTGTAGATTGGGTCACTTAAAGCCTGGTCCTTGGCAAAATGCACCTCTGTGAGCAGGTAAAAATCCTGAATGAATGGGGTGAGGGTGCAGGTATCTTCTCTGTAGAACATGGCCGAATGTCACATATGTGAGCACAGACCATGGTGCTAGTGTGTCCAGCCTTATGGCATGGGTGTGAGTGGAGGAGAGAGAAAAATGTGGCTTAGTGTGGACCACTGGACTTGAAGAAAGGCAGCAGAGGGGTGGGTGGTTGCTTAGCCCTGTGGGAAACACATGACAGTAAGTTGGGAGGTCTGTCTTTTTTGGCACATGGAGGCAGGGGACTTTGGGACATGATTTACATGCCTGAATGGCACAAGTAAAATATCTTGTATTGGATGATGCTTGTATTTAAGTCCCTGAGTGTTAGAGATGGGCTTAAAATCCCTTTTTTTCCCCATCCTTTTGTGCATGGAGGGACTGTGGGTGGATGTTAGCTACCTGGATTCCAGGGCAGGAAGATTTAAACACTTGCAAACTTGATTCAGTTTTGGTACATAATGGTTGCTGTGTTCTTTCTGGAGAAACATCTGCCTGGATTACATCTTTTGCCTGAGGATTTAATTAGCACTGGTCAGCAGATGCCCCACTTTAACAGGTGAGGGCTGAGGCTCTTATGGGGGGATTCTTTCCCTAGAGGAGACTAGCTGGCTTCTCTGTCTTGTGTGCGTGCACAGGCACATATGCACATGCATTCCTTCCAAATGGGAAACTGTTGGAAATTGCCATCAGCTTTTGAACTTGAGGAGAGGATGGAAGTGCCAAGAAAACCAAAACAAGAGAGGAAAAAAGTCCACCCTACTTTTCAGTTACCTCAGGATCTCTTTAACAAAATCTGTGTGCTCAGGGGGCTCCTTTGGCATTTGTGAAGCATTGACAAATATTTTTGCAGCTGGCTTAGTGCTAATGAAAACCTCCCAGTTTGGAATGCCCTATGTGCAGCATTGTAGAGCTTAGTTTCAGGACCCTGGGTTTCTCAAGTCCCGGGAGAGCGTGGGGAGGGCTATGGTTAAATGGTTGTCCAGTCCTAATGCTCTCAGCTAGGCACTCGCTGCAGGTGATATTGGAAGATAATAGGATGTCTAGACCTCTGGTCTAGCCCAGGATGGCTGCTTGAAGAGATAATAGATGTTTGAAAGTAGCTTTCTGGATTCCCTTGATGCTTCTGTGGGTGAAGTGTGTGGCGTTCTCAGTTAAATGAAAGGATGAGAATGTGCCCAAGAGTATGAGAAAAGTCCAGGAGAGCAAGTAATTTTTATTTTCCAGCACTGAGAACTAACAGATAAACCGTGACCATCCTGCTGTTATCACAGAGGGGACCACAGCAGCAGAACTGGGGTGTTGGATATCCTGGGAAGCAGGACTGGGACAGCTTGCAATGATCCATGTCTAAGTCATGGCTAAGTGGCCTTGAAGCCCAGTGCACGCAGGTTTGTGTGATGGAGAGGGAGATGAAAGGCTTCATAATTCCTCCTGAATACTTTTCATCTGCTTAGTGTGCCACTGATAACTCAGCTTTGTTTTAAGTGTCCATTGTTATCCCTAACAATCCATTTATTGGTGAAAAAAGCAAAGCAGGTACTTAGAATAATAGAATGCGTTGCGTTGGAAGAGATCTCCAAAGGGCATCTAGTCCAACCCCCCTGCAATAAGCAGGGACATCTGCAACTAGAGCAGGGTGCTCAGAGTCTCCTCAAGCCCCACCTCCATCTCCATCCCATCTCCAGGGATGGTGCCTCCACCTCCTCTCTGGGCAATACATTCCAGTGATCTGTCACTCTCAGATTAAAGAACTTTTTCATAATATCTAACCTAAATCTCCCCTTTTCCAGATTAAAGCCAATGCTCCTTGTCTTGTCACTACAGACCTTTGTGAATAGACCCTCCCCTGCTCTCTTACAGGTCCCTTGAAGGTTCTGGAAGGTGCGTTCCCCCCAGAGCCTCCTCGTCTCCCGGCTGAACAACACCAACTCTCTCAGTCTGTGCCCACAGCAGAGCTGCTCCAGCCCTCTGAGCATTTTTGTGACTCTCAGAAGTCACAGAATTTGTTCCTGTGGTGTCTGTAGGGTGGTCCCAGGGTAGCAGTGTGTTTATTTGTAGAAAGAAAACAATCAGGTTGGGAAAGTAGGGCTGTTTGACTCAGGTCTCATCTCCTAGATGCCCCGACTTTTATTTTGTTGGACATTATAATATATAGAAAGTCCTGACTGATAGGCTTTCCCCTGGTGCCCTGGAACTGCTGTATGCTCCATTTGGACCATCTGCCTTAAAGGGATTTCCTTCCAAGGGTACTGCCCACCTTTATTTTAGGTTTTGTTCCCTTTAAACTTGTAAGAGAATTACACAGATAGAGCTTCATGGAATACATTTCTTTTTTCAATATGCATTTATTTTGAGGGAATCATGTCAATGTTTTCAAGGAGGATGCTGGTATGCAAGGACTGTGATGTATTTGTAAAAATAAAATAGAATGAGGAGGGCTTGGTTTGTAACGCTGACTAGTTAATGGGAACAAGTCATAATTGACAACATGAAAGTAACTGGGTGTTTGAGATCTCTGCTTCTTTGTGAGTCCATGGACAGGAGGCTGGTGGATCAGTTTCTTCTGCATGTACCTTGTGGATTTTTCTATACTGGTTTTACATCACTGTGTCAATTCAGAGGGGCAAAAGGAGTAATTTTTAACATATTAAATTGAAAATATGGGGAATAAGGGAATTTCTTTCCATCTCTGTCTGCCCCTACCTTCTTCCTCTGTTTCTGAAAGCTCCCCCAGTACTTGCACCTGCAGAATGCAGCACTGCAGCTTGGAGATGACTTGGTGATGGCAGAAGTGCACATAGGAAATGAGGAGGTAGCAGGAGTGTGACCATTAGAACAAATTGCAAGTTAAAAAACTTTAACATTCCTTTTTCCCCCTTAAAAGTCCAGTTATTCTGCAAGTGTTGAGGTTTCTTGTGGCTGTAGGGGTCTGCAGTGAGAGCCATTGAAAAATGTGGGAGGCAGCAGTAAGCTCTGCATGGGAAGACTTATTTATTTATTCACTTCAGGTCTGAAGTTGCTCCTGCAAACTCAATGTCCTTCTGATCTCAAAAAATAAATCCTCTCTGTTGACAAAGCCAAGGAGAGAATGGAAGGAAAGACCCAAGGTTCCAGTAGAGAGGGACTGCTTGGTCAGTACCAGGCTGGCTTTGCTTATGCCCCATCCCTGGGTATCACTGGCAGCCCTGATGTTGGCATCTAGAGGGTGAATGGCAAATGCATCTTAGAAGTGTCATATTGGGGATGGGGAAAAAAAATGTCACGAGGAAGACTTGGGAATTTCTTATTTATGGAAAACAGAATGAATTTATTCTCTTCCTACTGCCCTGAACTAAATTTAAAACCCAGTAAATAACAACCCCAGATACCATTATAGGTTTGTGACTGACCCATTAGAAAGCAGTGTAGGGGAAAGGGACATGGGGGTGCTGATGGCTGCAGGGTGACCATGAGCCAGCAATGGGCCCTTGTGGCCAGGAAGTCCAATGGCACCCTGGGAGGGATCAGAAGTGGGGTGGTCAGTGGGTGGAAAGAGGTTCTCCTGACCCTCTGCTCTGCCCTGGTGAGGCCCTATCTGGAGTATTGTGTCCAGTTCTGGGCTCTCCCAGTTCAAGAAGGACAGGGAACTTCTGGAGACAGTCCAGCAGAGCCCCAGAGATGCTGGAGGGAGTAGAACATCTCGCTGCTGAGAAGAGACTGAGGGAGCTGGGGTTCTTGAGCTTGGAGAAAACTGAGGAGGGACCTCATTAATGTTTACATAGATGTAAAGGGTGAGCGTCAGGAGGATGGAGCCATACGCTGCTCAGGGACATACAGTGAGAGGGGAAAAGGGGCAATGGTGTGCAAACTGTAACAGAGGAGGTTCCATGGAAACATTTCTCCATATGTTTTCACTGTGACGGTTCCAGTGCCTGGCACAGGCTGCCCAGGGAGGCTGTGGAGTCTCCTGCTCTGGAGACTTTCCAATCCCACCTGGATCTGTTCCTGTGTGGGCTGCCTTGGGTGACCCTGCTCTGGCAGGGGATTGGACTCCATAATCTCCAGAGGTCCCTTCCAACCCCCACCATTCTGTGTGATTACCTGTCTGTATAAAAAAAAAAAGTATAATGTTGATAAAGATAATTGCCTCTGGAAGTAGAGTTATTGCAGCAGGGATAGTTAGTGATGAAAGACCACTCACGATGGGTAAGTCTTTGAACTTTAGAGTAAGGTGTGCTATCTAAATGGGTAGATTATTTGCTTTGGCTAATTATTCCAAGGACAAATTGGTGATGTACAATTGTGGGATGTCAAAAAAGAAAACATCATTGAATGGCAAAGGATAATTGTTGTAGACACAATTGATAGTGGCCAGTATTGAACTTGTGCTAATGATTGCTCCAACTGTTAGATTGGCTCTTTTTTTGTCAGAGCTCAGATTTGGTCTGATGGCAGCAAACGTCTTCTATCCAAGTGTTAGTTTCTTTTGCTTTCTTTCTTTTTTTTTTTTTTTTTTTTCCTCCCCTCTTCCTGTTCTTTTTTAGTCATTTGACAATAATTCACTACTTTGCTTAGCTTTTTAGTCAGTTGTCTCCCACTCCGGAAAGCCAGGCTTCTTAAGTGCTTCGATGATGCCAAGTTAATTGCCTGAAAAGAAGTGCTTGAAGATGGATCAAGTATTGTCTCATCAGCATTTAGCATCCCTGCCAGAGCATGGGAGGGGGAAGGGAGGCAACACCAAGAAGATTTGAAGAAAAGAGATGGGGAACAAAGGAAAGCAGGAACTGTCCTGCAAATGGCTGTGGCTGTGGCAAGCCAGCAAAGCTCTCCTTGGATGCAGCTGAAGCCCTGCTGTACTCAAGGTTTGTCCTGTGAAATCTCATCAGCTCTGCAGTGTGGACATAGGTCTAAAATTGAGAGAGGAGACTGTGATTTTTTGTGTGGCTGTGGTCTCTGTTCTTTACTAAGGTAAAAGTTGAAATGTGTGCCTGCCTGTGTGGGCAATACTTGTGCTACCGCTGCTTTGTGTTCTCTGCCTGTCCATAGAGGAAAGTTGGTGTTCCTGACTTGGCCTTATGTTGTGGATGGTTTGTAAATAAATGAGCAGTCTCAGAGGTCCAGCCAAAACGTGAAGATCTACAAGAAGGATTGTATAAGTTAGAAGTGGTGAGAGGGGAGTTAAAAAAAAAACATATTTCCCATCTGGCACCTACAGGTCCACCTCAATACTGCTGTGTGATGCAATCAGATGCATCCCAGGGGTGGCCAACACTGCTACTTTTACTTCTCATGTAGCCCTGGGTGATACTCTGAATAAGAGAACAAGAAGCACAGCAGCTGCAGCGAAAGCTTGCTCATTTGAGGCAGGAAAGAGAAGGCATTGTAGAATAAATCACACTACATCCCCTTATAAGCTCATGGGGCACTTTGAAAGTACTGTGGGGATGAGGACAAATGTCCCCCCAACATCAGTAACTGACAGTTTGTGCAGTGACTGAAGTGCCAGTGGAGTCCTGCTGCACCCCCATGTGCCTCAGCAGCATCTTCTCATGAGAGCTCATCTGTGTTTGGGGTACCCAGGTGCTACGCTCACCTCCAGTTGTACCCCCTAGATCTGAGGAGAGGAAGGGGGGGTACCACTCTCTCCAGACCTGCCAGGGCTTTGCTTTATCCTCCTCTTCTGAATGCAGCTAGGGCCACTCCCTAGGATTTAACAAATCCTCTACTATTCCAGGGCCGGGGGGTATTGGCAATGCTCTTGATCCCTCCTGCCTCATTCTTCCTCTGATTGCTTATGCTTGGGTGCATTGGACTCGGCATCCTGAGGCATTTCTTGGAACCCTCTCTTTCTGGAGCCCACTGGACAGATTTGCTGTACTGGTGTGTATATTCACATGGTGTGTATATATTGGTGTACATACACGAGTGTGTACATCCCCTTACCTGACCTCAGGGAGTCTCAGCACCTTTTCTGCTCGCCTGTAATCTGGGAGAGCCTCCCTGCTCTGGAGAAAGAGCGGGCTTTTATTCCGGCTGCTGCAGCGTCAGCAGATTTATTAACTAAGCTCTCTATGTAAAACCTTTAATAAGTGCCATGTCAGCATTGCAGAGAACCTGACTGACTTTCACATCCCACTGGCAGGGCCTGTGGCCAGAACTAGTGATCTTGCACTAGGACACCAGACACAGGCATGTGAATACCCATGTGGCCTCTGTTAGTCACCGTGGAGAACACACTTTTTATTTTAATGTCTTTTTCTTTTCTTACCTTTCCACTCTCATCTTGGGATCAGAAACATTGCAGTCCTTTCCTTGATTAAGTATCAGTGAAAGTAAATAATGACAGTTGAAAAGCACTCTGAAAATATTAAATATTGCCTTAAGAAGAGCTCTTCATCTTGTGCCTTCTGTCAGGCGTGCAAGCCGTGATTACTGTGTCAGCCTTTCTTTACCTTTCATCTCTGACTGTTCTCCCATTCCTCGGCACTGGTTTGGAAGGACCTGTCACTGCTGTGTCTGTGCAGCTCTTTCATATCTCATTTGCCAACCAGGTCGGGGCTGCAATAACCAGAGAGGAGTGTAATGAGCCAGAGAGAGCCCAGCGTGCCTGGCGCGGAGATTCAACAGCAGCCGAGGTGATAAATTTGCACGTACACCTTTGTCTGTGCTCGCGCAGTAATGTCAGTTCAATAACATCCCTTCAGGACAGTAAGATGGATTTTACATTTATAATGAATGAGATAATTTGATTATTGTTGCTAGCAGCAAAGAGGTTTAGAGATAGTCCAGTTCTCAGCCCCGTGAGAAGCAGAAATGATGAAAGAAACATTGCGGCATTCCTCGGCACACATTTGATCCATCAATCACCCAGACAAAGTGAGCGCTCCTAAACCATTAAAGTGTGACATCTTCTCCTCAGACTTTTGAGTTTACTGACTTTAAAGCAGCAAGTCAATTAGGAAGCCTAAACCTAGGCAGGGAGGAGAAGAAAAAACACTATTAAAATACTAACTTGACATGCTTAGGTTTGTTTGATAGGTTAACAGCCTGCTAATATTTAAGTTAAAAAACCTGGATGCTGTCCAAAGCAAACTTATGAATAGCATAAGTCATATTAAAGCAAACTTTCATTAAGCAACAGCTTTCTCATAATTAGTTTCAGCAGAAGGATACGGTTTCAGAGAAGCTGTGCCATTGCTAACAGAGATCTCTGCAAAAGGTTATTTCCAGAGGGTTACTCCTTGCGTAGTGATACTAAATGAATGGGGGATTGATAAATCTGGAAGAAACCCAAGACCAGGGGTCCAGCTCCTGTTGTGTTTTTTTTTTCTTTCCAGTCCCTTGGATGGGAGTGTTACAATAAAATTTGGCCTGTGTGTGCAGTCACAAAGTGGGTACCTCAGGGTTGGAAGGTGTCGATCACAGTTCTCTGGTGGAAATGCCACCATGAGTCACTCGCCAAATGCCTGGGTAGGGAGGAAATACAGCAGGCCCAAAATGAAATTTTCTGCTGAAAAGAGAAGCCAAGGTAGTTGTGTGGTGGTATTGGAAAGAGCTGCTGAAAAGAAGTGGCTGCTCCACTGCAGGTGCTGGCCATGCTGACGGGGCTGGGGGGCAAGTTGTGTGTGTGTCCAGGGACAGTAGCACTGGAGGGCAGAAAGCTTTGTTATCAGACATGTTGGTCTGCTGTAGTATTTATGCTTTGGCCTTTCCTTTCCTAAACTGCATTAAGTTAATTACTGATGAAGGGAGGAACATGAACAGTAATATCCAAAGGGAATAAGGAGCCCTACTTCTCTTGCTCAGACTGTCCCTGATTCCTTACATAGAAACACACACATGCAACAATACAAAATGTATCCCAAAATAGTCTGATAGACACAATGATGTGTAATTAGTGACTTTTTTTTCTTACTATTATTTTCAAGCTTGTGCACTTTCCCAGTAATTCCAGCATTTGACCCAGTAAGGTCTCCTCAATGATGAGGAGCAAGGGAGGTTTTATTACTCTTCAACATGTGTTTATTTGCAATGCCTGTGCCTCTAGAAGCTGTAATATGCTTGTGTCACAAGTGTTTGTGTTTCCTTGGTGAAAGGAATGACTTGTGGGAGATAAAAGGGGTCAGTGGATGGTATCAGCAAGAAATGTTGGAGGTGGTCCCTGTCACAAGTCCTGCAGCTGCTCCTCAGAGGCATGGGAGTTTATGTTCTTGACAGCTTCTCCTCCAAGGTCTTTAGATTGGCTCTTAATTGGCAAGCTCATTAGTAGACTTGTTAAAAGGAGAGGGAGAGAGCCAAATATGTAGTCTGTCAGCAATTGCTGTGAGGAGTCAGTAATCAAATATCTTTTTTACAGTGTCTTCTTCGGTTTTGTCTTCTGATGGCTCAGGTTTGTAGGCCTGCTATAAACCCCAATAAATATAACAGCCATTAATGACTGATTGACCAAAGGGGATTTATGTAATCATGGGATTACAGATTCTAATTCCCTTCTTCAGTCATGTTTCTGCATTTTTATTGATCGGGGAACTGGCTGTGAAACTAATTTAAACTAATGGTATGCCAGCACAAGGGTGGGTTTGAGGTCTCGTGCATGCCAAGAGACAGCTTGGATGCTTGGGCTGACTTCACAAACACTTGAGGGAGGTGGGAAGTGGTTGTATGGGCTGAGGACAGCTTCTCTAGGAGTTCCAGCCAGCTCAACTCACCTCACAGTCACTTCAGAGGATGGAGCCATACTGGGCAGGACTGTCTACCTCCTTGCAATCTTGCATCTGTTACAGATGTGCCCTGCTGTGGATGGAGATTTTCCTTTAAATGTTGACATTCAGGACCTTGTTTTGTCTCATAAGGCAATTAGGCTGTTTGGACTTTGCTGCTTCCAAATGAGAATTAAAGGGGTTTTCAGCTGTAAGGTGGGTACAAGGAAAACATGCCCCACTTCTAGAAGGGAGTTGTGGCTGGGCTGTGGAGGCCAGGAGGGCTGGAGCTTCTGAAGTCTGGACTTCATAGAGGAGGAATGGACCTGAGTGTTGGTGGGCCAAAATGACTCCTGGGGTGAGTATTACTCCCTCACAGCCTGCCTAAACCTTGGGGCTGGCTTGGCATAAGGGGTTTGCCACATACAGGGCTCTCAGACATGACCTGCAGAAAAAGGGTCACCCAGTCACGACCATCCCTGCTCCTAAGCCTTTCCTGTAGCCATTGTGCACGTTTCCCCAATGGGTCTCACCAGCTGCAGTCACCCCATTAGGCTGGGTCTCTGTACCCTTCCCGAGGTAGGTGTGATGTTGGAAGAATGACCAACACCAGTTTTCAGCTATCCTGTGTATTTGAAACCCATGTTCTTAAAACCCCTTCAAGTGTCTTCCACGAATTCTAAGCAAGTATTTCCTCTGAGGTGCTGAGATCTTTTTCCCAATGAACCAGCTCTTTTGCCTGAAATTTGACCTGCATTTTCACCTGAAAAACAAATGTGGGTTTTTTTCCCCGAGATGATAATGAAATGTATGCCAGTGGCAGGAGAGTTTTGGCTTGCTAAGCTTGGAATGCTCTTGCATTAGATAGGTGGAATTACTCCAGGTTGCAGAGGTGCTGTGACCTAGAATCCATAAGTCACTGCAAATCAGCAGTGACTGGGCTGGCTGGTTGCTCTCTGCTGAAGACCTGTAACTCGGGGTGAAGCAATGAGATCCAGACTGCTGAAAACCTGTCAGTTCATCAGTGCAATGAAATAAAGCTTTAAAAGCCCTCAATAAAAAACATCAGATGGCAGTAGCTGACAGGCAGTGTCTGTAATGCAAAATGTGCTCTGGTTCCCCAGGCAGGGGATGCAGGTGGTGCCACATGTGCCCACCCCTGGGCTGAGCACCCATCAGCTCTGTCAGGCAAAGTGCACCATGAGAAGTGACTGCTGGTAGAACAGGCATACGTAGGGATGATGTGGTTTCCAGCTGTGTTTCTGAACTGGATGGGGTTTCCCTATGCTTAATATTTCTTTTCTTTTTTTTTTTTTTCCAGAGAAGCAGCAGTGACTGCCATATAATTACTGTGAACAAGAAAAAAAAAATCAAACAAAAAAGCACACACACAATAACAAAACAACAAAAAACCCACAAACAAACAAAAGCCACAACAAAAAGCAAACAAACAAAAAAAACCAAAACCCAAACAAGCCCCAGAGAGTAGAAGTGAGCTTGCTATCATGGCACCCTTGCTCTCTCATGTTGTATGCACCAAGCAGAACTTTATGTAGGAGCTGTGGGTGACATTGCATCTGACAGCAGAAACAATTCCCAAGGGTAGCAAGAAGCCTTTGTCATCCCATCCAGGGACCAAAAGCCCTGCTGGTGTTCTTTTGGCAAGGGCTGCTGGGCAAGTTATTGCCATTTTGGCTCCTATCATATTCCTGACCATATTCCTGTGTGCATAGCTGATGGGGAGCTGCCTTTCCTCAGAGGAAATCTCACTTTGGTTCCTTAACAGCTTCATGTTTTATGGACCTCCTGGGGCTTAGATGGTCTAAAAGTGATATCCTAACTTGGTATATCTGTTAATTATCCTTTTTTTTTTTTTTTTTTTTTTAAATTTACCAGCAGCTCAGAACTGAGTGTTATGATTTAAATGTTGTATCTGGGCTCTCTTTCAGGGGACAGCATGAATGAGCATCAGACACTGGATTAATGCCTTTCCCTAATCTCCTTTTATTTGCAAATATCCAGTTCCTTGCAGATGGCTCTGAACAAGAAAAACTATACATGGCCTGCCTCGAGGGAAAATTAGGTTGTTTGTGACCGCTGCTGCCTCTGGTGAAGATCACCATCCTTGCTGATGATTTCTGCTTTTGTTACCAGCCTTTGAAGGCTCAGCACAGCAAGGTGATACTGGAAGCAACACCCCTTTGGGCAGTGGAAAGAGAAAGAAGAGGACTTTCTCTTTTTAGAGGACAGGAGATTGTGTTCTTTTTCTTATCATCCTTTAAGCAGTGCCACAAAGGGGTCAGGACAACCAGCTCAAGGGAGCATCTCTCCAGGTGGTAAGAGATGCCTTTCCATGGCAACGGGCTGACTCTGGAGCTGATTTCCCACCAGACTGGCAGTGCTCCATCTTGACTGCTGTCCCCATGCATATCTGCTGTGTGGCCAGGCAGTGCTCATTCATTACTTTATCCTCAGCTTGTCATGGTGTGATAAGAAAAATCAAATTTGATGTGATGAATTAAGGGCAGGGCTGGGCAGTAACTACTCTTGCAAAAGGTGGGGGGGAAGAGGAGGTAATTAATCAGGAAAATCAAATGATCTTATTAACCTTTGTGGCCTGGCAGTGTCTCAAAGACTGTCACCAGTGAAATGCAAGAAGCTTCCAATAAAAAGTAGATGTTGCAGCAGGGGTGATGAACCTGAAGTGCTGCATGCCAGCAGAGCTGCAAGGTGCTACTGGTACTTACTGTAGATGGCAACATCACAGTGTTAGCCCAAAGTGAGATGGTCTGTGTTGTTTGGGACTTTTTTTTTACTTGCTATGTAAAATGTCACGAAGTTGCAGAAGATAATTAGCTATCAATTAATTACCACTAGGGCACATGAGCCACTTTTCTGACTGGTGCCAAGGCAAACTAGAAGCCAGCATGTTGTGGGGGTTTTGTTGTGTTGTTTTGTTTGGTGTTTGTTTATTTGGGGGATTTTTTTGTGGTGAGTTTTTGAGCTATAAAGGATAGCTCCTTTCTTCATATCCCTATGATGGCACTACTGCCTGTGAGGCTGGGGTGTCAGCTCTGCCTGCAAGCCAGTCCCAGGACCACTCTTGGACCAGCACGTGGAGGCAAACCCTGAGCAAAAAACTGCAGTAACCACAGACAGTTAGGGAGAGGATCTGATGTCTTTGCCTTTGGAGTGAGCAAAATCCCTCAGACACTTGCCTGGTGGCCACATGCCTGTCTGGGCTGGTGGCTCCACTAAAAATAATGGAAAGTGAGGCTTCTTCATCACTTGAACCCCTTCAAAGGTGAAATTAGTTCAGAGAATTGTGCCTGTAGAAGCTTAAATCATAGACCAAATCTGTGAAGCACACTCATGTCGGCACTGTAGATTGCAATTATAATTGCAGAGTGAGACCTACTTCTGCTTGAGTCTGCCAGGGCAGCAATAGCAGTGAAGCTGGGGCAGAACAAGGCTCCCTTGTCACTCGTCCTGGCTCTTGGGTTGATTACCCACACTGCAGGTATGTCAGTGTGTGGGTTGCACCTTTGACAGAAATATGAACATGCCTCGAGGCTTCTGCATTTTTGGAAGTCTGTGGTTTGTCTTATTTAAAGCCTAGAAAGCGAAACAAGTTGCGTGCATCTTTTTTATCTCCCTTTTACAAGCTGAACAAAAATCAGTCCTGTATACAGGCCCTCCTCTAAATCCTAGGTCATCACTGGATGCTCCACCATAGGCAGTGGCAGGACAGATGCTGGTGAGGAAATGACTGTCCTCTAAAGCAGTGCTTTCAGTTTAGCCTTTGCTTCATTTCCCCTTTTCTCCTTTGCTGGCAGTTTTTGTTCTGTAATTGTACTGAATTTTGTGTGAAGAATGTTTTGGAGCTATCTGTAGAAAAGCAGCTGAGCCATATGTGTTCTCCTAGGCACGTGCCCCTCGAGATAGATGGTCTGAGTCATCCAAGTACCTTGTGCATGCCTTCATCTGTGCTGGGCCCTCTGACTTTTGGGGTGGGAAGGCTGTTTTGTTAAATAAAGCATTAAATGAATGTTGTTGTTTACATATGGCAATTAAGAGATGTCCAGGATTCTGTAACTGCTTCCTCATGCTGGTGCTTTCTAATCCCTTCATCTTCCCATGACAGGTGGCTCTGACCAGGTGTAGCATCTCAGGCAGCTAACAAGGATCTTCTTGAAAGAAATGGGATTTTTTGCAGCATTGAACAGACTGTTCTTATCTCAACTTCACTTATCCCACTTTTAAAAATACCTAGTTCCTGTCTCTTTCCTGATGTATTTCCATCACTTGCTTTGTACCTCTGAATTCAGGATGGTAAAGGCAGCTTTGTGGGTGAACATCCTCCTTGGAAGGAGATTTCTTGTTTGGTTATGGGCATTGTGTAGTTTTGTGCAATGGAGAGTTGAATGCCCGGGAGAAGTGATGCAGTAGAGCTTGAAATGACATTGATACTCTGCTTTTAGCTCACATTGGTTTCTAGTGTTGAGAAACATCCCTGGATAGCAAGAATATTGCCAACTAAGTTGCATGTTGTCTGAGTGGGGGCAAAAATTGAGCTTTGCAAGATTGCTCATGCTCCTCCTGCAGGGTGGGGTCCAGTCCCTTACTGAGGTTCAGCTGATGGTGCAAGTGGATTTTGGGTGTTTTGGGGAGCAGATGTGGCTTGATTTACCTCGTGACCAAGCTATCTAGGGTGCTGGTAGAATGGGGATTGCTCCATGGGGCTTCTCCCTGGACAAGCAGTGGCAGTTTCTGCAGACCCAGCTGGGGGCTGTATCCAGGTGAGCCCAGTCACTTGAACAGCCGTCGTGTTTGTTGCTGCCTTTGGGAGTATGTCTGGAAGACACTGCTGCAGGCCAGCCCTTGGCTGCCACCCCAGCTCCACCTGTCCTGTGCCATTGCCACTGAGGGTGCACGCTCAGATTGACCCTTGCTTAGGAAAAGTGCCTTGGCACTGTTGTTTGGTTGGGTTTTTTGAGCAAACTGCCACTGTCTAATGATACCAAGGCTGGTAAACACTTAGTTTGGTGCAACAGATGAAGGAAGAGCTGCCTCCTCTGAGATAATGCTATGTCCATGGCATGTGGAGGAGGATTAAATGGTTTTCCAGCAACCTGCTGCCATCTGTGCAAACCCTTTCCTAAAATACACTGGTAAATGCCCGTGGGAAGAGCTGCAAGTCTGGTTGTGTTTGCAAGCCAGCACATTAGTCACAAGTCCTGTCTGCAGGGCTGGATACCACCAGGAGCAGGGCAGGTACAGGGTGGGAGGTTTGGAGGTGGTGGGGATGGAAAGATGGCAAGCACCAGAGTACTGGGAAGTTCCCAATCCGCACTCAGCAGAGATGCCTCCCAGAGCTCCAGTGTTAGTAAGCAGAGATTGGCCACCCCTGAGCAGTGTGGTGGCAGTGGTGGTGGTGGTGTTATTAAATGCTCTCTGTAGAGATGAGAAGCTGTTATCTCTACAATTCACTTTGAGCCAGCTCCTGTGGTCTCTGCTTGTGTGCAGCAGCTTGTTATTCTGAATTCTATGGGTTTTGGTGAGAGCTATCGAGTGCTAAAACCTGCTCTTCTTCAATACTGGTGGAATAATGCGGTATTACTACCCTAAAATGTTGTATTTAAACTGTAATTAAAAGGAGGAGAGGTATCTTCAAAGCATTCTCCCTTTCACATCATTGTCTTGATCAAGAAATATGTTTTTTGGAGAGAAGTCTTCACACCAAAATGTGCATCTCTGCAGAAAGAAAAACAAATACCATCTCTGACATGAGCTCCATTCTTCCTTGAGGCCTGTGTGATAGCAGCATAAAAAAAAAAAAAGAAAAAAAAAAAGTGACATTTAACATCAACCTTTTCTAAAGGCTTCCAGATAATTATGAAGGATCCCTTTGTTCAGATGAGTCACTTTTCACAGCTCTTCTGCAAAAGCTCTGGAGGGCAGGATCAAGAGCAAGAAACCCTCCCCTCTGGTCTGGGAAAAGCTGCATTAAGAGGTCTGGGTTTAACATTTGTCTTAGCTCAAAATTGATAACATTTAAGCTGTCTTGCTCATTTTCTTCTCTTTTTGCTAGAAATTGGTAGGTTCATGATGATGAATTCAAAGCTGGTGTACTGATACTTTCCATACTTGAAATGAGTCGGTACTGTGAAGAGCCTAGTCCTTCAAAATGACCCATTTTTCTGACGACCTCTCCTCATGGGAAGGCAGGATTAATCACTGCAGTTTACTTGGTCTTCTGCTGGCATCTCTCACTCGTTTTTACATGGAGTTTTTGAGCTCTTTGAGGTAGGAAGTATAATTCTGTCTGCTTGAAGTTATAGTACCTTAGGCAGCAGGGCTCTGAGCCAAGACTGAATGATTTCATTTGGCTGAAATTATTCCAAGGAAAACATTCCGGTTTGCATGTGGAAAGCCTAAATAAATAAATAAATAAATCTTTCCAACGTGGAACCTAGTTCTCTTTTGATGGTCCCAAGTCCTTTTCTGAAAGATCAGGGAGTGAATTGGAGGCTTGTAAGTAAACAAGAACATGCTGCCCATTGGAAGAAAGTACTTAAACCAAAGGCACAAGTTTTGAGTAGTAAGAAATAATAGAAATCATAGAAAAGTCTCTGGGTTGAAAGGGACCTTGTGAGGTCATCTGTTCCAACTCCCTGCTGAGAGCAGGGACATCTGCAACTAGAGCAGGGTGCTCAGAGCCTCCTCAAGC
>JANHGL010026247.1:0-21266 GCA_024611195.1 Ceyx melanurus | reverse complement strand
CCCAGGAACAGATCCAGGCGGGTCTTAAGTGTCTCCAGAGATGGAGACTCCACAACCCCCCTGGGCAGCCTGTTCTGTGATTGAACCCCTTCACTGTTGTGTTGGAAATGGTGTCTAATCTAAGTGACGTGCTTCTATCATATGCAGGGTGGGTGGGTATGGAGCATCTCTAGCTGGTCCTGCTTTGAAGAGCCTGGATCCTTGGCTTCCTTTGCACTGCTGGGCTAAAGAGACTGGGCTTTTGCCGAGTGTGGAGAAGTGAGGAGGCTTTTGGCTAGTGTGCAATGTGCTCCCCCTTCTGAGCTTGTAAAACTGCTTGTTAAATTAGTGCCAACCAGTAACTTAAAAGGGTGGTGGAGGTTTAATGGGCAACTCTGTTTGTGGCCCTAAACTATGTGTGGGTTTTTGACTGACTTTTACAATATGAAAATAAACTCTTCACCGCTTGATAAGAAATGAATGCACTGGAGGGTGGGGGAGCAGCAGGGGAACACAGGAGTAGGAATAGGGGCAAGAAAAGGGAAACAAATGACTGCTGGCTGCATTGTAACTCTACTTTCTGACTCAAACTTTCTATATGTCCAAATGCCTGGAGTCTATTCAAATGCCTTTGAATAGGTCATCAGTATTACGAGGTGAAATCCAAAAGATTGTTTTATTCAGCTGGGAGGAGGAAGTATTTGAATCATGAAACTTTGAGCACAGCTCATTAGTGCAAGAGAGGGGATAAAATAAATTGGGGGAGCCATTAACAACAGTGATTAAAATTTATCACAGTGGTACCATAATTGGTACCTCAGCTGAGCGAGAAGTGAAGTACTCCAAGCCAGTTGTATTAAGTGTTCATTTCTGAGAGGCTGACAAAGATTTATGGTGTCTTTTTTAGAAGTCCCATTTAGTCTCCATAGCACCACATCTTTTACTGATATATGTAAGAAGCAGTTACTGTTAATGGCTAGACCTTTCCTCTGAAGGGTATGTTTAAAATTATTTTGGAGGAGGGGTCAAAGTCTTGGGGGCGGTGGGACACTTTTTGCAAAGGCTGCATTGTTTTTAGAGGGGTTGGTTCACTTCTTGAATGCAGCCTGACCCCCTTCAGCTGCTGATGTTCTCACCACACCATCTGGCCCCCTGGGGCACTCGGAGGCTTCCTGGAAACTTCCAGGCATTCAATCTCAGGCAACAAGTCTTGGGCAAACCATTATTCCTGCCTGCCTGTCCTAAAAGCTGTGTTATCAATTTCTTGGTACGCCTAGTGCATCCTGGACTGGGGGCTGGGTGCCTCGGCGTTGGTTTCCACAGAAAGACACCAGTGAGGATGGCTGTTGTGTGCTGTGGCCATGGGATGGGACTGCTGGAGACGTCAGGCCTGGTTGCTGTGGGGCTGCTGGGCACTGCTATCAGGTCACTGTGGGCTCTGAGCCAGTGGTGGTGGTGAGGGAGAGAGTTGCTGTTTGGGGGACATCAAAGTGAGGCCTTGGGGTTAGGGCTTGCCCTGGTGACCTGGGCAGGAGGCTGTGGGGCAGGTCCCACACCCCCTTGGAGGTGTTGAGCCCTAAAGAGCAAGACTAAAACCCCAAAGTGGTGCCTTCCTGTGAGGGTGGTGTCCACAGTGACCAGGCAGAGCTTCTCCTGAGCTGCCACAGAGGTGATGTGTGGGACCCCATGAAACCCTTTCCTACCACTGCTGCTTCTGCCCAAAGCCTCAAACCCCAGACTTTAAAGAAACCCCTTTGGAAGCCTCTGACACAGTGCTGAAGGTGTCCCCCCACCCCAGCACTCTCCAGAGATGCACTCTGTGACAGGACAGCAGTACTAAGGTAGCCCTTCATATTCCAGTCTTTTTAAAAAAGGAATTTTAAATGAGACTAAAAATGATTAGAATTTTGTAGGAAAAATTGTATATGTGTGCAATATATCCATGTACAACTTACATGTATTGTTCAGGAGGAGCAGTATACTTTCTCTGTCAGTACTTGCTGCTGCTGTGGTCTTTGAACTTGCAATCTTTCTAAACATCTCTTGACCCTTGATAGATGTCTAGCTGGTATTTATTGTCTTACCCATGTGTTTATCCCCCAGCTCTTTTCTAAGCCTGCCCCAGTTTTCACCCTGAGACATGAGGAGTATCAGGGAGGGAAGGGAAGGTGAGTATATCCCCAGAAGCCTTTCACTGCCTGGGAAGGGAGATGGGAACACACAAGTTTCCTGTGGCTGATGGGATTTTTGTCTCTGGGTGCATAGTGAAAGAAGCCAAAGCACAGACATTACCTGGGTTTGTCCCCTCCCAGCGACATGTTTGGTCTGTGCTTGGCAGAAGTTTTTGGTCAGGCAGAGAGTGTTAGAAACCCACCCCAGGCAGCCTTATGGAGTTGTCATAATGAAGTGTTCAGCCCGATAAATCCACAGCACAATAATTTCAAAACATTTTTTGTTTTGTTTTTGTTTTTAAATTTTTTTTTAGTTCTTACATAAGGTATTTGTTTAAATAACGTTCATCTGGGGGGATTTGTAATTGTCTAAGTGTGACTTCAGGTTTTTAGGAAGTACTAATGAGGAGTTTAGGTCTCTGGTTTTCCATTTTGCAAGATGATGGAAATGTTTCAGAGGTGCAGAAAACATCATGGAACTGTAGCTCTGCAGGATCAATAGGCTCCCATTGCTGCTTGTTTTGTTAGGGCCTTACCAATACTGGCCCTGAACAGTATAGATGAGTTTTCTCACTGTTGCTCCAGCAGAACTTTGCTTTACACCACAGAGATACAAGTTGCACGTTTTCAGTTCACAGGGATGAAAATTGACCATACAAAACATAATATGGGGGGGGATTAAAAAAAAATTAATAATTTGGATTAGCCACATTGGGATAACATAAAATCTCTCCTGTTGTGCTGGAGGAGGGTTTGCTTATTTCTACTTCTCAGGAAGGAGATGAAGGTAACTTTTCCAAGATAACCCTGATATGTGGAGGTTGGTTGAGAAGTTCTTGCTGTACCCCACTCATATAAGACAAGGTCCTCTCGTGCCTCAGAGTGAAATTACTGGAAAGCAGCTCCATAGAGAGCTTGTTCTCCAAGGGACAGCAATGGGCCCTTGTGGTCAGAAAAGCCAATGGTCTCCTAGGGGTATAAAGAAGAATGTGGCCAGCAAATGGAGGGATGTTCTCTTCACCCTCTGTACTAGTGAGAGCACATCTGGAGTCTTGTGTCTAGTCCTGGGCTCCCCAGTTCCAGAGGGACAGGGAAATACTGGAGAGAGTACAGTAGAAGCTATGAAGATGATGAAGGGGCTGGAACATCTCTCTGGTGAGGAAAGGCTGAGAGCCCTGGGGCTGTTCAGCCTGGAGAAGAGCAGTCTGAGAGGGGATCTGGTGGATGGTGACAAATCTCTGCAGGGTGGTGGTCAAGCAGAAGGGGCCAGGCTCTTGGCAGTGGTGCCCTGGCTGATAGGATGAAGGGCAATGGGCACAAACTGGAACACTGGAAGTTCCACCTCAACATGAGGAGTAAGTGCTCACTCCTATTCCAGTAAAATAAGTCTAAGAAAATCCATAGTAAAGAGCTGTCAGATGGTTTTTTTTGCCATGAACAGTTTTCAGATAACAGAATTAAGAACTTTATTGCAGTTCCACCTCCTGCAATGACCTTAAATAACATAGGTTTTACTTGTTACTTGCTCAGTTTAGGGTAATGTTTTCAAAGGCCTTCTCTTGCGTGTACTTCTTCCTACTGGAATCAGGGGGATTTTGCCAGTGACCTCAGATGAGCTCGCACTGGAACAGTGCTTCTGAAACCCTCTCCTGCAGAGGATGAGAAATGTGGTCATCTTTGCATGGGGAACATTTTAGGAGATAAAAAATTTCTCCTCCCTCCTCCTCCCAAACTCAGTTTGCATATCAAATATAGCTGCAATTTGGTATTTATGGAGTCCCTTGCAAAATATCACAAGAGACAGGCACATACATCAGATTAATTATTTTGCCTTATAGTTGCCAGAGGTGCTTAATTTCTTCTTTGAAATTGAATGTGATTTCTACCATTAAATGTTTCTCTTTGACTACTGAGAAATCTGACTTGTTCTAGGTGGAAGCATTGCCTTAAGAGTAAAATCAGAACTGGCTAAAAATACTTTATATCTATATCACCACAAATAAAGGTGTTACAGCAAATTTTACAAGTTTTACTGAGAGTATGTGGAAATGAGACTACTGTTGCCTCAGAAATAACTTAATTCCTCCATTTCCATCCATTGCCGAGTCTCAGTGCCACAGCCACCCCATTTCAGTCTGACTGATGGTATTTGATTTTGCCAGGTGCCTGTGACTGAGTTACATGTTTACATTGTTTTCTTGACCATTTCAAGGTCAGAGTCTACTTAAAAATGTTATAGAAGTTCATGTCTTCAGGTTGACAAACTGAGAGCATTATTGTTAATTACAGTTGCTCCAGTTCTTCAATAATTTTTATAAAAGATTATTTTCAATCCCTTAATTTCAGGGGGGTCTAGTAAGAGTATGTTTACTTGGGAGGGAAGACACTAAGGCAATTTCAGACTTTTGTGTGGGGCTTTTTCTTTTTTTTTTCCTCCCTCTTCCTTACATGATCTGTATAATTTCCTGGGATTTTAGACAAATTCTGCATCCAGAATTGCCTTGAGTTTTCCTGTGGATCTTTTAGTGACTGTCACTATGTAATAGGCTATTAGGAAATGTGTTTTAATTTGAGGTTTATTCAGGCAGGCACACTTTAGACTGGCAAACTTCAAAACAGAGGTATTTTCTCTTTTGGGTAGTTGGTGCTGAGCCTCAGCTTTAAGGCATGGGAATAGGGCAAGTGTCTTGCATTCCTTACTCAGCTGCCCCAGACAATTCTTTTAAACAGCACGTTTGTCCTGGTTGTCCTCACAATTAATTTCTACAAGAAAGCAGTCAAGGAATTAATTAATTTTAGCCTTCCACCCACCCAAACATTTTATTGTTTAGAAATTTGATAGTATCTTTTAAAGAGCTCACGTGCTTACTGGAGGAAGCTTTCCTTTTGCAAAGCTTGATTTTCTTATGGGAAAAAAAAACACCAAAAACCAAAAACAAACCAAAAAACTTCTCAATGTCATCCATTGACAGGACAAGAGGCAATGGGTACAAGTTGCAGGACAAGAAGTTTAGGGTCAACACAAGGAAAAACTTTTTCCCAGTAAGGGTGACAGAGATCTGGAATGGGCTGCCCAGGGAGGTTGTGGAGTCTCCATCTCTGGAGACACTTAAGAGCTGCCTGGATCTGTTCCTGGGTGACTTGGTCTAGGTGACCCTGCTCTGGCAGGGGGGTTGGACTAGATGATCTCCTAGGTCCCTTCCAACCCCTAACATTCTGTGATTCTGTGAAACAAGTATTCTGCCTGTAAACACATTTTTTGCAAGAATTAGGGAGCCAGTCCCTTTTTGGAAGAGCTGGTCACCACATGGATCTTGGCAGCGCCAGGTTGTGATGTGAGATTGGAGGTTTCAACTGGAAGCTTGTGGTGAAATTCCAGCTGAGTTGAAATATTCTGTTTAGTTACAATCCCTCTTGTAGTTTCAGCTGGAAATCTCTGGCCTTAGTTTCACTTCAAAAGGGAGAAGAGAAGTGTATGTGATCTGCATTATATAAATATTTAATCCATCCAGAGTTTCTGGGACAAAATGTTTCCTTTGTAGTACCAAGAGGAGCGTTGACTTTTAGCTGTTAGAGCAGTGGCCTCTTCAGATTGCAAATCTCTGCTGGGTGTAGTTGGCTGATGCTCATCATTAGGAAGGAGACCAAAGACCTTACAGTCTGTCAGCTTATGTTTGAGAGGAGACTGCTGGCTTGGGGTGACTCCTGAGCACCTTCACACCCTCACGCTTTCGCTGGACTGGCTTTTGCAGCATTTTATACAAGATTGGCTGTAGTCTTGTCCTCAAACACTCTGAAGGCAGTAAGAGGAGTGCTGAGGATGTTGCCTCATTTCCCTAAGGTTTGGTGGGAGCTTTGCTCTCCAGTTTACTAATCAAGCTTCAGTGCTAAATTAGGAGCTTGGAAAGAGATTAGGTTTGCTGAAAGCCTGAAGGATCTGCAGTGTGCTCCTGTGCAGAGGGACAAAGCATGTCCCCTAGACTGAGGGAACTGGGGCTTTTTAGAGGAGAAGACTGAGAGATCTTATTAATGTCTATAATATAATATATATATGTCTATAATAATGTTTATATCTCCAGAGTGGGTGTCCAATGGAAGGGGCCAGGCTCTGCTCTGGACTGCCCAGCAATAGGACAAGGAACAATGGGGATAAACTGGAGCAGAGAAGGTTTTACCTCAACAGGAGGAGAAACTTCTTCCCTGGGAGGGTGACAGAGCCTGGCATAGGCTGCCCAGGGAGGTTGTGGAGTCTCCTGCTCTGGAGACTTTCCAACCCCTCCTGGATCTGTTCCTGTGTGGGCTGCCCTAGGTGACCCTGCTCTGGTAGGGGGTTGGACTCCATGATTTCCAGAGGTCGCTCCCAACCCCTGCCATTCTGTGATTCCATGATTTTCTGTTATGGAAGGCAGCTGGAAATAGTCCACTTGCTGGCTAAAGCTTGATTTCAGAGTTGAAAGGCACACTTAGAAATCCCCATCTGCTAATGTTCTACACCTCTATGCTGTGCAAAAATGTTTTTCTGCCATTCTTTTTCTTGATTGGATAATATGAGGGAGGAAGGGGGAAGGAGGAGGAAAGCTGGGTTTTACTCTGAGAATGCCCAGGACCTTTCATAACTAGGCTTTGAGTTAGATTATGACCTCTGCTAGCAGAATATAAATAATAACAAAAGTATCTGTTCACATAATGCATTCAGTAATTAAATCTCTTTCTTTTTTATCCCCTCCAAAGATCAAAGAGGTGGACTCGATTAATGTGCAACAGAAGTCATTAGCATGATAAAAAGTGGGAAAACAGTCTCTTTTTTTATTACTACACAGATATTTGCCCACCCTTATGGGCTTTGGGCTGCCTTCTGAGAAAACACCACAGGCAGAAATTAAAATGCAACATTTATTCTTCCTCATACATATATCTCTTCATTTTAAGTGTTGCAGAATGCTGCTTTCCCAGTTACTGTCTTGCATTCCCAGTCAGTCAATGGACTGGATTTGCCCCCCTTGCCTGATCTGTCTTTATTGCATCAAGAGCTGTTTATTTTTCTCCTAACAACCCAACAGGCTGCTCTATTGTCTCTAGGTCTAAGAATATTTATTTTTTTCACCATGGGCATGAATGCTTAAGGTTGCCTGCTTATGTTGAAAAATGAGACACAGTTTCTCACCTACTAATACTCATTTTTGAGAAAAAAGAACATGTTAGCTGAGATTTCTCCAACACAGCAAGGTCAGGAGTTTTTCATAGATTTTTACTTCTATCCAGACTCTTTCTTAATTTGCATCATTTGGTTGAATAATGAAACCCTCCTAATATTTTCCAAGCCACTTACACTTAACTAATCACTTACCACTTATCTTCAGCATAAACCTCATTGATTTTATTTCTCGTTGAAAACATCAGTAGTAGCAAATATGATCCTATTGGTTCAGAGTCTATTAGAAATAAAATTATATTAAATGTCTTGTGGGGTGTGAAGAGGTTAAGTCAAGGAGAGTCATCCAAGAAAGTAATCCTGATGTACAACATAAATCTGGTTTATATTTAAACTACATGTCACCCACCGGCCAAAAATAGCAATGATGATTAAAACCCAATTTGCTGCTAAACATTAATAGACATTTATTACATCATAACAGATCTGAAAGACAATTAAACAACTTTTTCCTAGATAACTTTCTTGTAAAAATGTGCTATTCACCTGGCTTTTGCCATTAATCTCATTTGCCAGAGATTTTTTTCCTTTCATTTGATGGTTTTCATGGAGTTGTGTGTATAGGTGATCTCTTGGTGCTATTCTCATTCTTTCAAGAGCAGTATGTTTTAAATGGGAAAAGCAATTAACCTTGCTTAGGCTGCCTGTTAATTTCCTAATCAGCACAAAAAAAAAAAAAGAAGGAAATTACATTTTTCTTAGGGCGAAACAGGTAATATCTGTTACCATTCATTTGAGAAAGGAATAGTAGCAAGAGAAGAATAAAAAAGGCACTGGAGCCCCATTTTGGAGGTAGGAAATAGATCACAACTTTGCTATTTTCACTGCAGTTGCTAAGTCAAGTGGTACTCTCCCTTCTGCCACTGCACAGTTACACAAGTGAGTAATGATTGGAGCTGGAGTAAGGCAAAGGCTGAGGAAATTCTGTGTTGTCAAAAGTGCTGCTGTGGTGACCCAGGTGTTTGGGGTCCTGTGTTGCTGTCTTGTCCCTCCTGCTGGGGTTCCTCCCACTGCTGATTCCGTGAAAGAAACTGCTGGCGAGACCAGGTTCCTGCCCCAGCTCCATGGGGCTCAACTCTCTGTAGTCATCCTTCTGTAGCTTCCTCTGTAGCTTCACTTTCAGTTTGGTTATAATTTTCTGCTGATGCTGCTTTGATCCATGTCCTCACCTTTTTTAACATTCATGTGCAAAGAGCTGGGGGGTCAGATGGGCTGGGAAGGAGTGAGCCACGAGGTCACTCCTATGGGCCTTGGGCTACCTCTTGGTGAGCTGCCTCTCACCTGCATTCCCCTACACCCCTCAGGATGAAATCTCACCCCCAAAACCCAATCTTGCTGTGATGGCAAAGGGTACTGAACTCTTCTCTCCCTCTTCTCTTACCTCTGCAGCTGCTGGATAATACTGAGCAATGCAGCTTCAAGAGGTCCTTCCTTCCAGGAAGAGGAAAGGAGGAACATGAGACATGGCGTGAAGGAAAAAGAAAGTGTGAAGGGATTGATAGGGTGGATGAAGGAATATTGAAAAATATTTTAAATGTTGCATCCAGAAGCATTTATGTTGGAATCTTCTTTCTCTGGTCCCAGTTTCACACCTTAAGATGTGAGAGAGTCTGGTGCAGAGCCCAAGATGCTGAAGGGAAGGGAACATCTCGCAGGTGAGGAAAGGCTGAGGGAGTGGGGGTCTTTAGCCTGGAGAAGAGGAGACTGAGGGGTGACCTCATTAATGTTTATGAATATGTAAAGGGTGAGTATCAGGAGGATGGAGCCAGGCTCTGCTCAGAAATGACCAGTGATAGGACAAGGGATAACAGGTGCAGCTGGAACAAGGGAGGTTTCCTGGAAACTTTTGAGGAGAATACTTCATGCTGAATATGACAGAGATTGGCACAGGCTGTCTAGGGAGGTTGTGGAGTCTCCTTCTCTGGAGACTTTCCAAACCTATGTGGATCTGTTCCTGTGGGGGCTGTCCTGGGTGATCCTTCTCTGGCTTGGACTTGATCTTTCAAAGTCCCTTCCATTCCCCACCATTCTGTGATGTGCTGTTTGAACTCTCCTGGAATTTTCTCTCATTCCTTGGATTCATTTTCTCTTTGGAAGCTGTGAATTCCCCAGGTAAAGCAAGACCGAGTGCAGACTGTGCTGTCACAATTCCAGCCATGGTTAAGACACTTGAATAAATGGGGCTGGTACGGGAGAGGTAATGCCTCAAAAGAAAAGCCTTTCTAATGGTAGCAAAGGAGAGTGAAAGTGATGCTGGCCTCAGTGATGAGCTTGTTTCCACTTCCCAATGCACGCACTGCACGTGCTTTATTTGTCACAGAAGAATTGCCAAAAGCTCTGTGGAATACAAATCAGCCTTATGAGAGTATTGTCAAACCCAGACTTTCAACATCATGAATCATTTACAGGAAAAAAAAAAAAGTATGAGATTTGATTAAAAGTCATGCAAATTTCAAGTCAAATAAGTATGTTCTGTTACGTTTCTCTACCACTGGTTTATTAAAAGCCTCCGAGCTGCTTTTGGGTCCTATTTTTCAGCTTTTCTCTGCAAGGAGAAATTTACTTGAAAAGAAAGCTGAAATTTTCATTATTCTGAGGAGCTGCCACGTACTGAGAGCTCTGCAAGGAAAACACAACTGTTGGCAACACTGTGAAGAGCGCTTGCCTGGGTATTCTTTTCCTTTTATCAAGATGTGCTACTAAGGAAAGCATTTGAGAAGGATGTTGTATTCTTATTCTATGGATTTAATGCATTTTTGAGAAGGGTCTTAACACCTCCCCAGAAGTTTGCAGAAGGTTGTTGTAATAAGTGATGTTCCCGATAACAATAGAAGGGTTGTTTCTATGTACAAAGAGTCCTTTAGACCCAGGATGTAAAGACCATGCTTGTATTTTCAGACTATGGAGACTTCCTTTTTTTTTTTTTTACCCTACAGGATGACCAGATAGAAACAGATAAGGAAATAAGATGTTTAGGAAAAAAATGTTAGCAAAGAACAAATTACTGTAAACCAGTTGTGAATAAAATTGACTGGAAATTCTAAAAAGGTTGCTGAGTAAGAGCAGAGAAGCAGTGTAGCTTGGCCCAAGCCTTGTAGGGTTGGTTTGCTTTGGTTTTCCCTGCTGGGGTTTGTAGTGGGATTTTAGCAGCTGATGCTTACCCAGGGAGAGTACCAAATTTTTCCTGATGAGTTTTCAGAAAGCTTGTTGCTTTAGGGCTGTTATGCAGTGCAAACATTTGTTAATTTTTACTACATCCTGTGAGGAGAACCCTGCACCTTTTGACATTTTTGCATGTGTATTCATGTATTTGCATCCACGGGGGATGAATGAGGTACCTTCCTCTTTTAACCTCTAATGACGTGGACTGCAAGGAGAGCTGGCAGGAGCTGGCACAAAGGCTGGAGCATTCAGTAGCTCTTGACATTAATCAATACAATTTGATACAGTCTTACTCAGCTTCTGCACCATGTTTCCAAGACTTTTTTTCCCACTCTGTTCCTGCCCTCCCACGTGAAGATGGGAGATGTGTGAGTAGCTTCAGTTTTAGCTTGGTTATCATTTTCTATTGATGCTGCTTTGATCCTGGTTTGAATGGGAAAACCAACAAGCAGCTGGTAGCTGCAGTTCCCCTTCTGACTTCTGGAACGAGCACAAAAGCCTCCATTTCACCTGCATGGGGGGGGAGGGGGGGCAGGGGAAGAAAAAAAAGCTACTATATTCATCTGGTCTGGGTGTGCTCTTACCAAAGTCTTAATTAATCTGAAATTATTTTGAGGTTATTTTGCAGCAAATCCTGCAATCCATCGAAAGAGATCTTTGTCACTTTGAATTACAGCCTAAACAGGTGTTAGATGAGACTTGGTTTGACTTGACAGGGATACTTGGCTGCCTTGGCTGCTCCTCTCAGGGGAGTGTCAGTAGCACTCCGGTGACATCTGGGAATCTGGGTGTAGAGACACTTATTAAACATTGTACTGAAAACATAAAAAAAAATAAAATATGTTTTTAAGATTACTCCTCAGAGTGCTATGTAAGATATAAAAGAGGAATCAGTGGCAGGATCACAGAATCATAGAATTGTCAGGGTTGGAAGGGACCTTAAAGGCCATCCAGTTCCAACCTCCCTGCTATGACAGGGACACCTCCCACTAGAGCAGGTTGCTCAGAGCCCCATCCAGCCTGGCCTTCAAAATTTCTAAGGATGGGTCTTCCCCAACCTATCTGGGCACCCTGTGCCAGGGTCTCACACCCTCCTGGGGAAGAAATTCTTCCTCATGTCTCATCTGAATCCACCCAGCTCTAGTTTTGATCCATTCTCTCCAGTCCCATCACTGCCCCACAGCCTAAATAACCCCTCCCCAGCTTTCATGGAGCCCCTTCAGATCCTGGAAGCCACAAGAAAGTCTCCCCTGAAACTTCTCCAGGCTGAACAACCCCAATTCTCCTGACCTCACAAGAGAGGTTCTCCAGCCTCTGCTCATCCTCATGGCCCTTCTCTGGACACATGCCAGCACCTCCAGATCTTTCCTTTAATAGAATGGTCTTAGGTTTTCAAACAATATGGATTAAATTAATGTTAATGTACAGGAAATTAATTTTAATATGCAGGAATGTGCAATTAGGGGCAGGGGTGCAAGTGCTTGTTTTAAACAATAGGAAATAGAGATTTGGAAACACCTTGTTTTGTGCATATGGAGTGGAAGGGTTGAGGAGTTTCTTTGAGTTCCCAGCCCCAGCAGAGACGTGAGAGAGAACAGGAGCAGGGGCTCAGTGCAGAGTGAGCAGGTTGAGTCCTCTCAAGGGCAGCTTGCCAGGGCTCTCAGCGTGTAGGAACTCAGAGGAAGAGCCAAAAGCCATAGCTGCCACTTGATCTTTTGAGAAACAAAAGCCTGTTTTCGTGAACTCTGTGAGAACTCTGACTTTATGAGCATTTGCAGTATAGGATGAACCTTCTCCTGGTCTAAAGGCAGACATAACTACAAGTATAGTGACAATTCAGGTTGTGTGTCTCAAACATGTTCCTGTCCTCCTGAAAATGCTCATGGGGAAAATCTGTCCCTAGATAACCACAGCCCTCTGAGTGGAAACTTCAGTGAGTGCCTAGGACTGGAAGGGTATGTGATTCCATTGAAATGCTGGAAGTGCAGCCTGCTCCTGCCCTGCTGTCCTGGCACAATACCATCGGTAACATCTGCATGACCTTTTATATGGCAGCTTTGTCCTGGTCATCACAAAGTGGTGATGGAGCCACATTTGAGAACATGACAGGGAGAGTCCAACAGAAGCTACGAAGATGAAGAAGGGACTGGAACACGAGTCTGCTGAGGAAAGGCTGAGAGCCCTGGGGCTCTTTAGTCTGGAGCAGAGCAGCCTGAGAGGGGATTGAATCCATGGTTATCCAGAACTGAGGGCTGAGTGTCAGGAAGAGGGGCAGCCTCTGCTCACTTGTGCCTGGGATAGGATGAGAGGAATGGATAGAAGCTGGAGCACAGGAGGTTCCACCTCAACATGAGGAGGAACTTCACTGTGAGGGTGCCAGAGCCTGGAATGGGCTCCCCAGACAGATTGTGGAGTCTCCTGCTATGGAGATTTTCCAGCAAAAAATGTCTGGATGCATTTCTGAATGCCCTCTGCTGTATTAGATTCTATTCTATGGTCCTGCTCTGACAGGGGGGTTGGACTAGAATTTCTCTAGGGTCCCTTCCAACCCCTGACACCCTGTGATCCTGTGAAAAGGAGTTGAAATAGGATAAAGATGGAATGAGGTGGGAGGGGCAAAACATTCATTTTATTTTCTTATTATTTCTATATTGCAAAAGATAAACAAAAATATGTGTTTTGTAGCCAGACCGTGACCAAAGGTATTGCAGGAGTTCTTTTGATTAGCCATTTGTAATGGGAGTGTCAATACAGGTCATCCTGTTACTTCAAAGAAATTTTCTACCCTTAAATTGCAGTTAATTTCCTTCCATAGAGATTGCATGTTATCTTTTGCCTTGCTGGGGGTTATTTCTCATCTCTCTTAGTGAAATTCTGTAAATGTTGTCTGGAATAAATTGTCTTCAGTAGCAGATGCTGAGAATGGGGAATTACTTCTATCGTTCCAGCTTGGCCCATCAGCTTCAAGGAGTTTAATTACTGAAAAAATTTCCCCCCTTGTAAATAGTAAATTTAATCAATATTTTTTTGAAATATCTTACTTATTTTCTACTTGGTAAGCAAATTCTGCCAAAGGAGGAGATAAGTGTGGTAATCTTTCCTATTACAAAGTATAAAGTAATCCTTGCACTGCTGATTTAGTTAAGCTGGTTTTGCTATGTTAATTTTCAGGGGTGGGAAAGAAACTGATGCAAATAGGTGTGGATAAGAAGAAAAGGACATTTCTATAGTGTTTCTGCTAATGAGCCCCTTCCTAAAACCCTCTTGCCCCTCTCATGAACATACTCCAAGTGTCTAGAAGATTGTACATACCTGAGGAGGACAGGTAGATTTTGCTGTGTGAGAAGGATAGTGTGCAACTTCTGTGCAGGTGCAAATGCTCCTTTTTGGAGGAAGACAGTAATTAGGTAGATTTTTGACAAGTTCAGCTTGTGCTGCTCTACATTCTTCTTTGAATTCAGCCTAGCTGTTCTCTCACCAGATGAAGTGTGGTTTCCTTTTCTTTTTTCACCCTCCCTGTAGACCATCAACAGATGAGCTCAGAAAATGCTCCATGTGCTGCTTGACATCAACTGCTGAGGAACAGACTTGAGTGGATGTTGAGTTTGTCAGTGTATTTATAATGCTCTTTTAGGAATGATGCCTTGCTGAGAGCTCCACTGCTCATCTCTGCGCTGTGTGGCTCTAGCTCCCTTTGGCTTTCCCCTGTTCTGCCAGTACTACTTTGAGTTGGATATTTGGGAACTGCCAGCATGCAAATCAGGTTTGGGTGATGCTTGGCAGTAGATAACACCTTGAAGGTGTCCGGGGCAGCCCAATGGGCAGGAAGGTCAGTGAGCAGAAGAACTTTCTTTTAAGTCAATTCAGTCTGTGTTGTCTTCATGGTTTGAATCCAAACCCCGCAGGTCAATGGTAGCCCTTAATTTTGTCCCTGTGGTGGTGGATCCCTTTCTTGCATTGACAAATGGAGCACTCTGCACTGCACAGTCCACAGATGTGTGCTCTAGTCTCTCTTTGGATGTACTTTACTGTGGAGAGTTTTCTCACAGAAAAAGGTCATGATTTACTGCCAGTGAACAACCCATGTTGATAAGACTAATGAGCAACTGTGAAGGAGCTGTGAGAGTCTGTCCTTGTAGCTAATCCTGAAGAGGCCTCAAAGTACTGATACAAGATTCCTGCCTTCCTCCCTTGGAATGTAGAAAATAGAACTTTGTCCACCTGCAAAACTTTGCCTGAGAAACTGCTAGCTTCACATGGCAGGGGGGAGGGGAGGGATGATAACTGCTATTTCTGTAGCTTTGCTGTTTGACCAATAGTACAGATGTAAACACATTTTACTTTTAGAATCACTATAAATGTAGAAGGGTTTGTTTACTTTTAGAATCACTATAATTGTAGAATGGTTGTGAATAAAGATGAAGGACTCATGATACAATCACATTGATTGGAGTCGATACTTCGGGGTCCAGCTGATACTCCGGCTGAAGGGGGCACGACTTAGCCAGATTGGCTTAATTCATAGCTCCGTTGAGGAGAACGGTGGACTCAGACTGAGTCGAGTCGTTCATCCAGCGGCTCTCTTTCAGACACTTTACCTGGAGGTAACAATAAATAATTTTTAAAAAAAAAGTTAATTTTGTCTTGCCAGCCTCTTTCTGCATCTCAGTATGCTGCTTGAGAGAGGTTGTGTGCCCATTAAGAAATAGGGTTGTTCCACTTGTTTCCACCGCTCCCTTGCAAGTACCCAGTTCACAAACACACAATGATTATTTTATTCCATGAAATACAAAACTATCCAGAATTTTGCGGTGTAACAATGTGCCTGGTGGTGCCCTGTGTTGTTAAAGAGCTTTGGCATTGCTCCAGGCACCTTGTGGGTTTGTTAAGATCAGCTTAAGCTGAAGAGGTTGAAGTACTTTTAGGAGCAGCCTTAAGGGCAGAGGTTGTGCCAGCCATGGGCTGTAGACACAACCTGACAGGACACATCTCTGGCTTGTTCTACCCTGTCAGGAAGGAAGGCAGAGCTGGGAATATTGGGTTAGATTTACAGCTGGAGTAAATAGTGCATAGTCCTGAGCTCCTCCTGTCACCTCTCCTGCACAGGAACTCTTTCCAGTAGGATAAAGTGTTTACTTGTAGTTCTGGTAGTTGCTAGACAATTACCAAAATTCGTGTTTTGACTCTGCAGAGGACAAGTGAATCCTCTTGCTAATTCAGCCTAGGAAACCACAAGAAAAAAAAATATTGTTGGATCCTATCGTGTAGGAATATATAGAGAGATCAAAACAATTTTAAAGGCCACTGTGTAAATATTTTGTTGACAATTATATCTTCTCTGGGATAGGTAGCATAATTAATTTACAACTTCTTGAATTTACACCCAAAACCCTTTTACAACACCATATTGTCATCTCTTTCAATCAGGTTTTAATTATCCAGAACTTGGTTCAGCTTAAACCAAAAAAAATCAGAAAACAAACCACTCCTTCACTGCCTAGCTGAGCTTTTGCTTCAGGGAGCTGTACCCGAGCTTGGATAGCTTTTCCCCATCTCTGTAAATCTCTTCAAATTTTGTAGCACAAAGACCTTCTCACCTTTAAAACCTTACAGAGGATGATGTAGGAAAAAGAAAAGAAAAAAAAAAAACACAACAAAAACCAACATGCATAAATAATGGCCAGTGGTGTAGTTTGATATGTACAGGTAGCCTCCTAAAATATAAATGGAAAACTTAATTTCTATTTAGAATGTAAGGTTTAAATTATTCATGAATCTTGTCCCCCTTTGAAAAAAAAAAACAACAAAACCAACAACCAGGCTTTAAATGTTATCAGTGACCAGTCTGATTAGTCGCAGCTCGAGTAAAATTTTAATTTCTGGGATATCTATAAAGAAGACACTTGACTGAATATTGACCTTGGGCTTTTTAGTCACCCTGGTTACAGAGCTGAGAAAAAGCTTTGGAAAGTAAATGCTCCATTTGAGTGAACAAGCTGCGGGACAAGACTGCAAAGGAGAGTAGAGGGGGAGAATAAAATCCTGGCAGTGCCAGCAGATAGATCTACCAGCAGAAAAATGCAGCTTCCTTATAGCCTTTGGTTCTGAACAATGTGGGGTTTGATTTCAGTTGATCAGCAAAGGCAGGAGGCAAAACAAAGGGCACTTTGTCACACCAGAGTTGCAGCAATAGATCCACGTCACAGTGGCATGCAGCACAGTTTCTCCTATCACTTTTTTTGGCTCAAACTGGGTTTTGTGTAAGCACAAAAGTTGGCAAAACCATCTTCTGCGCTCCGAGAAGAATAACTTCTGTTGATCAGAGATGTGTTTTTGGAGAGATTTTTAATTAGACCTGTGCTGTGAATGCTGCAGAGTCTAAGGAGTTCAAAACAGATATTCAAAGTGCTTTTCAATTCCTCATATTTTATCATCAGTTCAAAGTCAGTGGGGAGCTGAGTCTCAAACTGGTGCTGTGGTTTAACTCTGTATAGTAGCTTTTTCCCTGCCAAGTTTGAGTCACTGAAGCCATCTAACCCTTCCTTTAGGGATGAAAATGATGGGAAGCTGTAATACTTTCTCCAATTAAATAAGCAAATGTTTCTATTCAAGAATGGATTCAGATTTCCCCATGCTTTCCTTGTAAGCCTGAGGGATGGATGAGACCAGCATTTTTAAACCCACGATGAATAACTACGGAGCTCGACTGGGAGTGAGTGACCGAGTCACTGACAGTCACCAGAGAGCTATAGGGTAAGGGTGACTTTTAGGTTCCACATGGGCTCCAAGCCTGGTTCAGATTCAGCCAGGCAAGAAACCCCTCAGCCATGCAGGACAACCCTTGGCCATGCAGGACAGGATACTCCAGCCATGCAGGACGTCCCAGCCAGACAGGGCACCCCTCAGTCATGAAGGGCATGCCTTGGCCATGCAGGACTCCTCAAACAGATGGGTCAAAGACTCTTTTGGGCATATTGTTGGCAGATGTATTCCCAAAGTATCATCCTGATCCTGGTAAATTGGCATCAGCCTCGCCAACAGAGGCATGGGAAAATTGCATAAGGGACTGAAATGTCCTAGCAGAACAGACCAGTGCAGTGCCTGGCTACAGGGGCTCAGTTTCTGCCCAGGTCACTTGGAACATGTTGCAGATGTTTGCATAGAGAACTTTTGGCAGGCACATCCACTTGCATTGCATACTGTGAAGGGGATTAAAGGGAAAGTGGGATTCTTGCCTGAGTGACTTATCTCCTGCGCTCGGACCAGCTGATCTGGTGTAGGTGTGTTTTACAGAGGTTCCTGCTGGAGGGAAGGGGGAGGCAGGTCAGGTAGTGCATCTCTGTCAGCACTCAGTGCTGTGCTCCCCTTGCAGGCTCAATGCATGGCCCAGACCAGGTGGCAAAGTCACCTCTCTTGTTGGGAGTTTTTTGCCTTGCCAGCAGGGATGGTCTTTCCAAAGTGTTTACTCTTGGGCTGCCCTGTACTTGAGGATCTTGGGTGGAAAGAAGTGACTGGAGTGGAAGCTTATTTGTGTTTAACTGATCAGCACAGAGCCTAGGGACCAGTTACACCCATTTCAGCTCTGGAATTTCTGTTGGCTTGCAGTTTGTAGACACCCAAACATTTTCAGTAGAGTTGCAGCCTGTTTCAGAAGTCCCAGGTACACAGCACACAGGATATGATGTAATACATATGGACTTGGTTTTTCTCTGGTCAACTTTAAAGCCTGTGGGCTTTCTGGAGCCTTGGGCATCACTCTTCCAAACTGCTGCCTTTTGAGAGAGGAAGCAGAGCATTAGTGATGCACAGATGGCTCTCTGCACAGGAACAGTTTCAATTCCCACTGGACATGGGCACATGCACACATCTGGAGGGTGAGGCAGGAAGACACATTTGCCTTTACAGCTGTTTGCAGCAAAGAAACACAGCAAGACTTGCTTGAAAACACTTATTTTATTGTTTTACTAACTGCATTTCTTTTTCCTTCCTCATTTGTAGGTCTCGGACTCTGGATACTGGCTGTGGGATATTTTTTATTATTTTTTTCTTTTTTTCCCCCCATTTTGGATGTGAATTGAAAGCCAACAGTTGAAGTGTTGGAAGCAAGTGCAGGAGGACATTCGTCTAATTTTGTTTGAAACCTCGTTTGCTGGGATACTTTCAAGCCTTCCTTCACAGTCATGTGGTCATCACAGCTGCTGTTCTTCACAATGCTCTTAACACCGTTAGCCCATGGTGAGTGAGAGATGGTGAAAAGTTGACTGTTGGAAGATAAGAGAGAATAGAAAATAGCAAGGATTTTACCTATGCATTTTACTTAATGGTGTGGGTTGTTGGTTTTTTTTTCCAGTATGTTGATTTATCTCCCCACTTCCACCCCAGATCTTTGAATTCCCAGGCTACATTATGACTAGTTAAGTTCTGAAACAAAGAATTCTGTTCACACACAGAAATTTCTGTTATTGAGATAGCAGCTCTGTTAAGGAGGATTTTCTTCTTCATGTCCAAACATACCTGGCTGGCTGTGTGCCACTGGGATTGTCTCTTCTGGACCCTGTATGGAAATGAATTTCCCTTCATTCTGTGAATACTGCTCAGTAAGGGGCTACATGTCCCCCTCTAGCCACAGCTCCAGGATAGGATCTTACCCACCGTCACTCTAGGCTGTGGTTTTCAGCACTGCAGTGAATTTTTCCATGCTCTGCTGGAAGACAGAGGTTTGTATAACCTCAGTGACCCTCAGCCAGTACAGTGGTGTTAGCCTGGCATGCTGGATAACCCACCCAGCAGTGCACAGTCCTCATGGGTACCCCATGGAGAGCCAGACAACGTCTGAGAACCAGGCTTATGATATCAGGCGCAGCTGCTGTGCTGCTGGGATAGAGGAGCTTGTGGTGGGTTGACTTTGCCCAGATGCCAGGTGCCCATCAAAACCACTTGGCATAACTCCCTTCCTCTGGTGGACAGAGGAAGGAGAATAAAACAGAAGACTTTTTGGTCAAAATGAGGACAGGGAGGGATCACTCACCAGTTATCATTGCAGGCAAACAGATGACACAGAGATGCTGGTGCCACCCGGCTGCTCATGAGCCAGTGTGTGGCCAGGTGGCCAAGAAGGCCAAGGGCACCCTGGGCTGGCTCAGGAACAGTGTCCCCAGCAGGAGCAGGACAGGGATGGTGCCCAAGCACTGGGCACTGAGGAAGCTGTAGCTGGAGCACTGGGGTCAAGTTTGGGCAGCACAGGGTCAGAAAGACATTGAGGGGCTGGAGCAAGTCCAGAGAAGAGCAAGGAAGCTGGGGAGGGGTCTGGAGAACAAGGCCTGTGAGGAACAGCTGAGGGATCTGGGACTGGTTAGTGTGGAGAAGAGGAAGCTGAGGGGAGACCTCATTGCTCTCTGCAACTGCCTGAGGGGAGGGTGCAATGAGGTGGGTGTTGGGCTCTTCTCCCAGGTGACTGGTGATAAGTCAAGGGAAAATGGTCGGAAGTTGCTCCAGGGTAGGTTTAGGTTGGACATGAGGAAAAATGTCTTTGTTGAGAGAGTGGTGAGGCCTTGGCACAGGCTGCCCAGGGAGGGGATGGAGTCATAATCACTGGAGGGGTTCAAAAACCTTGTAGATGTGGCACTTCAGGACATGGTTTAGTGGTCCTAGCAATATGTAGTGGATGGTTGCACTTTATGATCTTGAAGGTCGTTTCCAACCTTTATGATTCTATGCAGAAATTATTACTAATCAAATTACTAATCAAATTAGATGAGAAATAAACCCAAATCTTAAACACACTTTCCCCTCACACCTCCCTTCTTCCTGGGCTCAACTCCACTCCCAAATTCTAACTTCTGCCCCCAGTGGTGCAGGGGAGCAGGCAGTGGGGGGTTACAGTGAGCTCATCACACATTTCCACTGCTCCTTCCTCCTTACAGGGAGGAATCCTCTCACTCTTCTCCTGTTCCAGCATCAGGTATCCACTACAGGAGACAGTTCTTCATGGACTTCTTCAGAGTGAGTCCTTCCCACAGGCTACAGTTATTCATGAACTGCTCCAGCATGGGTCCAGGAACAGACTGCTCTAGCATGAGTCTTCCACATTGGTTACAACTAGTGCCTTGCTCCATCATGAGCTCCTCTCTCTCCATGGGCCACAGGTCCTGCATGTGTGGGCTTCCAACAGGGTGACAGCCTCCTTTGGACACCCACCTGCTCCAGTGTGGGGTCCTCCATGGGCTACAGGTGGATACCTGCTCCACCATGGTCTTCACCATCAGCATGGAGGTTACTCCGTGGGCTGCAAGAGGACAGCCTGTCTCATCATGGTCTTCACCATCAGCTGCCCTGGTGCCTGGAGCCCCTCCTCTAAGTCCTTCTTCATTGACTGTGGCTCTGCAGAGTTGTTTCTCTCACATATTCTCCCTCCTCTCTCTGGCTGCATTTGCTGTTGTACAGGGCTTCTCTTTCCCTTTTAAATACATTATCCCAGAGGTGCTACCACCATCACTATTGTGCTCAGCCTTGGCCAGCAATGCGCTCCTCTTGGAGCCAGCTGCTACTGGTTCATAGAATCGTAGAATGGTTTGGCTGGAAGAGACCTTCAAGATCATCAAGTCCAGCCATTAACCCTACACTGCCAGTGCCCCTAAACCATGACCCCCAGCACCACGTCTACGTGATTCTTAAACACCTTCAGGGATGGGGACTCCACCACCTCCCTGGGCAGCCCATTCCAATGCCTAACCACCCTCTCT
>JANHGL010026246.1:0-14325 GCA_024611195.1 Ceyx melanurus | reverse complement strand
GACGTCCTGCAGCACACGGGTGAGGGGCCGCCGGGGCTGCGGGGAGGGACTCGGGCTGAGGGGAGGGTGGAGAGTCTGTGTGGGGAGACTCGGGCTGAGGGGAGGAGCCGGCCGCAGCCCGGGTGCGGCCTCCCCCTCTCGCCTCCTGCCTGGGTGGGCTCCTTTCCCCCGCGGTCTGCGCTCACCGTCGCTTGTCCCCGTCGCAGTGAGCTCCCTGCTGTCCAGCTATGGCTGGTACATCCTCTTGGCCGCTGTCGCCATCTATCTGCTCATCCAGAAGCTGTCCCAGAGCCTGGCGGGCAGGCCGAGCAGCCGGGCGAGAGCCGCCGATGCAGCCGTGGGTGAGTGAACCTTTTGCTTGTTCTCTAGGGCTCTGTAGGGTGGCCCTTGTGTCTCTTCTAGGTGCCTACTAGGGCTCCGCTGTGTCATGGGGTGTCTGACAGCGGCTCAGGTCCACACACACTGTTTATTTAATGATAACCCAAAAGAGATTCGGTTCTGAGGGATTTACCTGGTGAGTGGTAAAACCAGAATAGTTTGGGTTGGAAGGGACCTTAAAGATCATCCAGCCCTAACCCCCCTGCCATGGGCAGGGACACTTCCTACTGAAGCAGGTTGCTCAGAGCCCTGTCTGACCTGGTCTTGAACAGTCCCAGAGATGGCGCACCCACAGCTTCCCTGGGCAGCCTGTTCTAGTGCCTCACCACCCCCTCAAGCTTTTTTTCCCAATATCTAAGCTAAATCTACTTTTTCTTTCAGTTTGAAACTATTACCCCTCATCCTGCCACTATGTTTATACTCAGCATAACTGTTCAGGCCCACAGAAGTAAACACATCTTGTTACTGGATAGGTCCTTCAGGAAAGGTTGTACCAAGAGAATGGGTTTTAAAAGATTGTTAAGGACTGTGTCCCAAAGTAACATTGTTGGTAGTAAAGGAACAGGGCACTGCAGAACATGGGACAGCTGATCTTTGATAGTGCAGGAGCTGAGAGAGTGGTGCTTGAAATCAGTTGTGGTCAGTTATCAAACAAATCCAACACATCCAGATCTAAATACTGAGGGGAAATACCTTGATTAATACTAAAATTTTATTAATATTCATCACCTCTCCTCACAATTATTCCTTCCCAAGTTCCTACTCTGGCAGGATTGTGTACATTTGGGGTGTAACTGCCTCTTGTCTTTGTTAGCTTCTCAAGTATGGCATAGGTTGTAAATCCTACCCAGTCACAGCACTGTTTCCTTTGGTGTGTTGGTGTGACAGTGCATGGGGGCTCAGAAGATATCCCTCAACTGCCCTTATCCTGCTGGTGTTCTTTTGTAATGCTAATTAAGTCCTGATTTAGTTGCCAAAACTGCCTATAAAAGTCCCGAAGATGCTGAAATCTCTCTTATCTATTCATCACTAGCTGGTAGCAAATATTTGAGGATAAAAATATGGACATAGTCCAGCTTCTGGAATAAAAAGAGAGCAAAAATTGACTTTATTTGGATATAATTATCTTTTTTTTTTTTGACTTCTCAAGGCCATTCCTGAGGACCAATGGTGACTCAACATAGGTTTTCTGAGACTGCCAGTTTTCTCTTGAGATAGGTGTGACATTTGTAAGTCATGTCTCTGCTGATGGGCTGTGTCAAAGCCCCTGTAATGACAGGAGCAGGACCAAGTGCCAGCAGGAGTAGGAGTGACTGTGGGCTGGTTGCCTCATGCTTCTGCGTAATAGAAGTTCTCTGGGTAAAAATGGGATCCCTGTGAAGCATGGGTGATATTTCTGCAGTGATTTGTATCAAACAAGTCCTTCAGAAATAGAAGCAAATATCCTAGAAGTGTCAATTTATTTTGTCTATAAATTTCTGCAAAGGATTAGCTGGAAGGGGAACCCGAGCTGAGATTTTGTGCTGAGCAGCTGGGGGGAGAGATCTGAGCTTTTCCTTTGCAAAGGCCATCTGGAATTTCTTTGGAATAGCTTTGCAAACTCTTTCCTGGTCTCCCCAGAACCCGAGGAGGTGGTGAGAAGGCAGGAGGCTCTGGCAGCAGCTCGCCTCAGGATGCAAGAGGAGCTGAATGCACAAGCTGAAAGATACAAAGAGAAACAGAGACAGGTAACCAGGGAGAGTCTCTCCAGCTATGGAATTTGTCATCAAGGCCTTTGCTGCTGTAACAGAGAGGTCTAGTCCATCACAGTATGGTAGAGATTGAAAGGGACCTCAAAAGATCATCTGGTCCAATCCCCCTGAGCAGGATTGGCTGGATCAGGTGGCACAGGAATTCATCCAGGTGGGTGTTAAACACTTCCAGAGGAGGAGACTCCACAACCTCCCTGGGCAGCCATGCTGGGTGGCAGAGACTCTTGTCTGCTGGAATGGGGGTGGTGGGTCCCACCACCCCCCTCCCCCCCCTTTACTCAGACCACTGGGGAATAGGTTTGCTGCACAGAGCAGTGGGGCTGTAGGTACCACGAAGGGCCTCCAGTGATGCCAGGAGGTCCTCTTGATGCTGAGGAGATGTGATCAGCATAGTGATAACGTTGCTCATTAATCCTGGCTCTTCCTTGTGCTTTTGCAGTCAGATCATTTCAGCCCTGGGTTTGTAGCTGATGCTTCAAGAAGTGCTGGCAGTTAGAAATGAATGAAAGTTGTATTGCAGAAGGAAACAGCCAAGGCCTAGTGTGATTTGCTTTCTTTGGGTGGAGTAGCTGCCTCGTTTCCTTTCTGTTTGTCAAGAAGGTGGCAGTTTGTCTTAACTGGTTTGGTTTAAAATATTCTTTACTCATAACTTTTTCTAAACTGAGGATTTAAGCTTGAAACTTGATTCTGTTTTACTTTCAAAAGGGTTTAAAGCACCAGGTGGTCAGGAGAAGCTGCAGATATAGTCTGGATATGTTGAGTGGTGGCTGTTCTGTGGCTGGGAGGACACAGGTGTTTAAAACAGCTAATGCTTCCATAAGCTCAGAAATAGCTGCATCAGATAAAGATAGATGCCTTGGATTTTGATGAGCCTGCTGCAGCTGTTTCTGTAGCACTGGGGATTCTGTTATCTGAAGTGTTGCATGTGTGGGTTTGTTCCTTAGCTGGAGGAAGAGAAGAGGAGGCAGAAGATAGCCATGTGGGAAAGCATGCAAGAAGGAAAGAGCTACAAAGGAAACCTGAAACTGACCCAGGTAACAACTGTGTTAATCAGGTTTCAGTTATGTTGTGTGTTTAGAGGAGCTGAAATTCACCTTGATTAAATTCTGAGTAACTTTCTGCTTTTGTAAACAGCAAGAAGTAGAATCTGGTGCCTCCACCTCAGCAGCAGTTCCAAAATCTAAACCAAACAAAAAGCCCCTGAGAGGAGGTGGTAAGTATGAAATCCTTTCAACCACCTGTAGTACAAACAATGCAGGAAGGGGATATTTATCTTTGTATTGTGTGGATTCAGGCAGATCAAAGACTTGATTACACAAAATGTGACCTTAATTGTCAGCTAATGACCTATTGAATATATAAACCCTGCAGAAGTTTTAACTGTTACAACTCTCACAAACCACCAGAAGGTCTTCTCTTTCAACTTAGTATCAGCTACTGAAGTTATCTTGATGGATGAGCTGCTTTCTATGGCCTGACATAGATCACTGCCACATTTCAGCCATGCAGCTGTTCTGCCTGCTCAAACAGCTGCTGCAGGTGCTAATTTAGCTCTAATATCTTAATTACAATTTCCCATAGTGGAAGGGAGCATCTAGGCAGCCTCAGACTAAAATGATAACCCACTTAGTGTGGCTAAGTCACTTGATTACATATATGAAACCTGAAGGCTCTTGATGAAACATATTAAACCTCAGTAAGAGTTCAATACTGAAATTTCTGCTTGGAATATTTTACTGACAGCTGTTGACAAAATCTGAAGGAACTGGTAGGTTGATTCCTCTTATGTGGTTTAATGTGAGTGAAGTGTCATGTCTGATACTGTCAGATATAGCTCTTGCACAGGATATTCACCACTCAAGGGATAAAGAATGTGTGGGTAAGAGCTGTGCCAAGGATCAGGCCAGCTGGGCTGAGGCATCACTACCTGTCCTAGTTCCATCCTAAGCAAAATCTTAGCTGAAGTAACAGGTGACAGGATTATAGAGGGCTCTGATCTCACGTGGTAGAGCAGCATGAAATGAAAGAACCACCTGCACTCTTCAGTGGCTGAATTAAACAAGAAAGCAGAACTTGGCCACTCTGAGAACCAGACTTCAAAGGTGGAGGTGATGCTTGAAGTCTCAGTGAGACAGGTTGCTTTGAAATCTGTGTGGTTCACAAAGCTACCAGGTTTGAGGCAGCCTTTTAGTCTGCCCTGTACAGCACAAGTTGAGGATGTTTGTGAAGTTGTATCTTTCTGAGTACCTGCTCCTGCAATGAAGCTGCCTGTAGTTATGGCATTGGGAGGTTCAACTAAAGCATCTGTTTGCCTTACTGCATGTATTTGCCTTTTTCAAATGCTTTCAATAAATATTATGGTAGTAATGAGTGTATTTACCTTCTGAACCTCAGAGCATTCCTTCCTTACAGGACTGGAATAAAAGCTTATTTTAAGTCCCTAATTATTAGAGCTCTCAGAAGACATCTACTCTCTTACAGAGTTCACTGGGAGAATTACTATTACTGCTCTGTTTACTCTGCAGAGCAGCATTAAAGCTTTAGTACTGACTCAGAGAAATCAAATGGCAATTAATTTCAATTAAATTTAATCCAAATTGATGAAATTAAACCATGAGTGTTTTCCAACAACTCCTACTGCTCACACTACAAAAATAAACCTTCTCAAGCCTGGGTATTTCCTCTGCTTTCATTTCCCTTAAATTCCTGCTTATGCAGTAAGTATAAATAAGGTGCAAATGACTGTGCTGTTTATTTTTGGTGTTCCTTGTGTGTTGGTGAAGGCCTGTTGAGGGCAAATATTAACACAGTGGTTTTCTCCTCTGTACTTCCAGGCTATAACCCACTGTCTGGAGAAGGAGGTGGCACTTGTTCCTGGAGGCCAGGCCGGAGAGGCCCTTCAGCAGGGGGATGAGGGTAACTTCCCTAGTGCCTCCTGTCACTAGCAGGCATGATTGTACCCACCATCTGGCTGCCTACAGTCTGCATGTCACAGGGACTCCTTTGGGATGGGGTTTAGTGTAGGTGTGAACTCCCAGCCACACCATGGCCAGACAGTAACTGACACTACACGAGAAAAAGACCTGATCCTTTTAGAGAGGATGTGGATGAAACCATTTCAATCTCATCACTTAATTTGCACTCTTCTCTAGAGAGGATCTCCAGCCAAGGTGAGTCAGCTGGGATGGTGAGAGCTGGGTTCTGGGGCTGGCTGGTCAGACACTGGCCTCAGGCAAAGTTCATTATCTACACTCAGTTTACCTCTGTAAAATGAGAATATTTACCACCCACAGACATGAGTTACCAGATCTACTGTGTTTAGCTGGAAGGTACTTTAGAGGAGAAGTGTTATCATCATTATACCTTGAATTTTATGGAGAGGGACTTTCAGAAAACAAACAGATGAACTGACAAATGCCACAGATTTGCATGAAAGGCAGTTACTGCAGAAGAGTCTCTGTGACAAGCCACCTTGTATGATGTTTTCCTTGTAAATGGTGAACAAACCAGTGAGGATTACTGATGCTAGACAGCAGATGGGGGCTTTCTTGCTATTCCTTTTTTTTTTTTTTTTTTAATTTCAACTGCTTTGTACAAACAAAGTCCTATTAAATATCATTGCAAACAAATCATACATCTAGTATTTACAATCTCATGGGTTTCTGCAGCATCCTTTTATATAAAAAGGCATATGTTCTAATGCAATAAATGTGTATAAAGCAAGGTGAGACAGCAAATGAAATGATTTTCATTTGACTGCCTCTATAAACAAAAGAAGGTTTTCAGCTGTTCTTTTTGGCTTTGAACAGTTGTGTTGAATTTGGATGTGCTGTGTTCCAAATCATGATTTAATTTTAAGAGTCCCTTTCAGCTTAAGACCAAGTTTGAAAAGTCAAACTCCCTTCCTCACCCTGAGTAAGTGACTCTGAAACTGGACAGGCTGTGTTACTGGTTGTTGAGCCCTTCAGCTTGGTTTACACCCTTCTGTTCTGAACATGTCTCAGCCCAACTGGGTGCTGAGGTGCAGTCTTACCCAGCTGACAGTTCATGCAGCACAAAAGCTGAGTGGTTTGTACTGGGAAGGGCCTTTGGCTATCAAATGTACAGCTAAGTGAGGGACTGTGGGGAGTGAGGAACTGGAGTGTGTGTGGTCTTCATCCTTCTGGTTTATATATGGCTAGAAAATAAAGTTCCAGCAGGTCATTGCAAATGAATTTCTAAATATTCCATCTTCTCAATAACACAGAGCTGCCTGAGCACTTGTCTCTGAGCACTTACCCTTGGAATATTTGTGTTCATCAGTAGGTGTGAGTGCCAACACTGAATGCTCTGTGTGTCAGGTGATCTGTGGCTTTCTCTTTGACTAATAACAGGAGTGTGTTAACTGGTGAGTTTTAAAGCTGCCAGCTAATGAAATGGAGAAGTGAAGGACCTTTTGCTTTAGCCCTGTGAAGTGGGTGCTCAAGTGTGTGTAGAAGATGAAGTGAGAAGGCAGTTACTGTTCCCACGGAAACTTAATTTTCATTTCCTGGCTTCTGTGTGTTTTGGTGTGTAAATTTCCATTGTTGTAACAGAGCAGTGTGTGGAACTTCAGGTTTCAGTCTTTCATAAGGGGAAAAAAAGAAAATAGAGGGGGGGAAGGATATTTTCAAGATCCAAAGATTGTTCATCAGTAAAGAGAACGAAGATGTTTTTTTCTCCTGTTGGGGAAACAGGCACCAGACTGAGGTGTTGTCTTAAGAATTCCTTGTGTTGATAAAATGGAAGGGTGGGTTGATTTAATTTGGTGAAAACAGTTGAAGAAATAAGTAGGTCTGAACTGAGCATATGCTGATCTTTCTCTGTGCCTCCAGATTTGCTTCTGGCTGGGACTGGGGAGAGGGATTTTTGCCCAATTCTAAGATTTATTAAGACATATCCAGCGAGAATGAAGTGATTTACATATTTCTGGAAACTTCGACCTTCTCCCTCCCATTATTTTTTTATTTTAATCCTCAAGTCCTTAGATTATTTTATTTTTTTTTACTCTTGACCAGACACTTCTAAGCTATTGAACATGATGGGAAGTTTGGGAAACTTCTCTTTTGGCTCATGACCTGCACAAGGAGAGAGAAGGGGTTTTCCTCTCCTCCCAGCCACAGACCAGTATGGAAAGGTGGTTTCTCATTGCTTTATAGCTTAAGAGTGAAGCATGCAGAAGGCATTAGGTGAAAGTGAACTCTTTAATGAATCCATTGTTCCTACTTTGGTATGGATTCCCAAGAACTTAAATGATGAAAGATCATATTAAAAAACCTTCAGGAGATTTTTTTTTATTACTATTATTTGCATTCACCCCCCTCACTTAGAGCAGTTATGCAAGAAGCCTTTTACTGATGTAGATGTTCTGGAAATGTCTTTATCTGGAAGGAGCTAGTGAACAACTGTGGAGTTAATGCAGTGCTGTTAAACTGCTCACTCATGGTGCTTAACTGCAGCAGTGTAATCTGGTTTGGGTCTTGGAAAATCCTAAATCCAGTGTTCAGAGGTGCAAAAAAACCCTGAAAGTATTAGTTGCTTAAGAAATACAGCTCAGTATTTTTCCTTGCCTTTCAGATGATTTCTTTGCTGGAGGAACAAAGGTTTTTTTGTTGTCTTTAAATTGCAGATGAGGTCTAGTGTATGCATAGTTCCCTTAACTATTCATCAGGAGACACTGGAATTAAAACTGAGCAGAAAAACATGTTGTCAGTCTCATAAAATTTATTTGGCTTTCTAAAGCATTGTGAAATGAGAGAAGGCTTTTCAGTGTGATATTACATACTTAGTTGTTTTAAAAAATATGAGGTTTATGCTGGAAATTTTTAATAACAGACAACAGAAGATGGGGGGGGGGAGTGAGGGAAAACAGGGGATGTCTGTCAGCAGAGCCATTCCTGGGCACCCCACAATTACCTGAGTTTAACCAAAGTTCAGTGTGAGTGGAAACACTCTTTGCACCCCTATCTGCAGAGAGTGGATGCAGGGGTGAAATGTTGGTACTGACAAACCTGATCTGCTCTGGGTTGAGTTCTGTACAATTTTGACTCCAAACTCACAGCGGTGTTGCTCTGGTTTCCATCATAGACTGACACAGACTGGGTGTCTAGATCAGGGTGGGGTTTTTTTGGGTTTTGTGTGTTGTTTGGGTTTTTTCCCCTCCCTAGGAAGATGACTGGGGTGAGTGCTGGCATTCAGAGAGATCCCAGAGCAGGGCATCCATCGTGGCCACCTCCTGTGCCTTCCAGCAGCTGCAGTTCATGGCTCTGTTCAAACCCTGTCCTTCACACCTCGGGTGGCAGTGGGTTTGTGCAAGCCTGGCTGCACATCAGCACCCATCTTTACATCAGATTCACCCCTTTGGGTGATTTTTTTAGCCTTAAAGAGTGACACCTCTTCAGGGATCAGGTTAGCCCAGGGAGCACAGTGTGTTTCTGCCCATGCTGTCACTGAAGGCTGAAACAAAATCGTTTCCAACTGTAGAACAAGCCGGTCTAGACTTGGCTAGGCTGCAGACTTGGTGTTTTTTGGTGTGGTGGTTTGGTTCTGTGGGTTTTTTCCCCTTTTTGGAATGAAAGCTTAGCTTTTGGAACAGCTCTGCAACCACAAAGGAAAAGCATACAGCATATGGCTGGGTGGTGTTCTGGCCCAGTTGCACTGCTGTAGCTGAGGTTTTTTTTGTGCTCTTCCAAGCCAGCTGTTCCAAGCCTGACACACATCCTGCCCATATTCCCAGCTCCAGAGCCAGCAACTTCAAAACCTCCCATCTTTTTTTTTTTTTTTTTTATGATGCAACCAATGGCTGAGATGGAAATAGGTCTCCTCAGCTGAGTTTTGGTGGAGAATATATAAATTATCATTGCAGATCTCTTGCAAGGGGCTGTCAGATACACAGCCATGCTCTGCTGTGTAATTCTTCACTGGTGTTTTGCAAACCTAAAGGCACCTTCAGCACAGAGCAAGATCTCCACTGATAAATTAATTTTGTTCCTCCCTCTGTGGCTACCACAGCTTACTAATCAAGATTTTCTTAGCAAGGCAGCTTCAGACCAGTGCAGTGACCACCTCTCTGGGCAGCCTGGGCCAGGCTCTCACCACCCTTGGTGTAAAAAAATCTCATCCTTCTTTCTGGTCAATCTCCCTCTTTTAGTTTAAAACCATTGCCCCTTGTCCTGTCACAACAGACCCTGACAAAAAGTCCCTCCCCATCTTTCTGACAGGCCCCTTGAAACACTGAAAGGCCCCCAGAAGGTCTCCCCAGAGTCTTCTCCTCTCCAGGCTGAACCCCCCCAGCTCTCCCAGCCTGGCCTCCCTCCCAGCAGAGAGGTTCCAGCCCTCCCAGCACTGCTGGGGCTCCTCTGGGCTCAGTCCATGCCCTTCTTGTGCTGAGTCACTTGCTTTTTAAAACATGTTTGAAGACCTTTTTCAAGGGTTTGATTACTCTGGTCAGGCAGTCTCCACATCACCTTCCCCTCCATGAAGCAAGGCTCTAATGCCTTGATGGATCACAGCAGCTCTGCTCCCTGCACCACGATGAGCCCAGGAGGCTTAAGCAGACAGCCGAGGAGCTGTGTGGGGAGGAGGAGGGTTCTCCATCCCCTCCCACACGGGTTCCCTGGCTGGGGAGGGCAGAGGGACCCGGTGCAGCCGCTGCACTGCGGGGCTGGGCCGTAGGATGGCAATGTTGGTCTGGCTTTGCAGGAAGGAGCAGCCGGTGGCATGTCTTTCATTGTCCCTTGAACCAGTTTCTTCCGAGTGATTCAGCCGAGAGGAAAGGTTGGGGCTGGGCCGTGGCAGGACCAGGAGACGATGGGGAGGGGAAAAAAAAGTGGGTGCTGGAGCTGGGGAAGGAGTTTCTGCATCATTTGGGAAAATGCAAGAGTGCTGGAAATACCATGACAGAGACAAACGGTGCTGGTTGCCCAGCTAGATTTTTTCCACCGTGAGTGTGTTACCTTGAATATATGAAGTATGCTCATTTTCCAGTGGCTGGGGAGTTGTTCAAGTATCAGTTTAAGTACTGGAACATTCATAATTAAAGTTTCTGGAGCACTTGGGAAGTAGCTCACTTCTTGAAGTTTGTTTTTTTTTTTTAAATATGGTGAAGAATGTATATTGTAGAATGAGGTAACTATTAGAGAGGGCTCATCACTGTGGAAAAATTGGAGAGAAAACTGATAGATAATAGAAGATAGTCCCTCTTTCCTCTGTAGGGCAGAACCTCCTACGTGGAAGAACCCTTTTTCTTTTGGTAATAATCTCCTTTATTACAAAAGGACGACCTGTGTTCCGTCCACACACAAAAACCTCTCGCTGCTTCAAGGGCTTGGCTTTTTCATCGTTTAAAAATAGGATTACTCTTTGCTTAATCTGATTATGAACCTGAACTGTGTGGGCCTGTCAAGCGGGCTCTCACCGGCTGGTCTGGGTGCTAATCTCCCTGGAGTGAGTGGGATGGGAGCAGGGAGATGGAGCACGCACAGCGTGCAGCCTCTTCAGCTTGTGGAGAGCCCTCGGAGCATTTCCTCAAGCAGCCTCACATAGCTCAGAGAACCTGCTGCATACTAATGTGGTTATGCTTGTGTACAGTGTTATAGGAGAAAAATAGCATTTCTTTTAATATATAGCAACCATAAGAGAGAGTGTCAACTATTTATCGAGACAAAGAGCTGCATTAAAATGGGAAGGCACTTAAATGTGATTATGCAGTATGACCTTTCTCTGCCAATCAGATTAAGGACATACTCCAGGCAGGTGAAGGCAGGGTTATACATCAGCTGGAAGACCTAAGCCATGGTCTGCAAGGTTTCCCTTAATATGCTTTTTTCCCCCCTTTTTTTTCCCCTCTAGTGGAAACAGCAGCTGCTCTTTGCAGTCACAGGGGAGGAGGCAGGAGCAGCAGAAGGGGTACTTGCCCACCTGATACTTTGGAATGCGAGTTTGGTGCAATAAATGAAATCAAGTGAGGTTGTGTGAGTGCCACAGTGTTCCCATGTCCCCTCTTTACAGCAGGACATCTTGTCCTTGCAGCTGGTGGTGTGATCTCATGTGGTGGCAGCATGAACTCTGAACGTGCCTCCCTCTCTGGGTGAAAGCCTGGCACCAAGAAAAGTGCCCCTTCCTTCTGTCTGTCCTTCCTTCCCCGAGTGCTCTCTCTGCTCTCTCCCTACACGTGGCGAGGTCCAGCCCTGTAGTTGCTCTGGAGGTGCAGGGAGGTAGGAATGTGCCAAAAGAGAACTCGGGGCCAAGGAGATCCAACACGGGAGTGTGCTGCTCTGCCTCATCATTTCCATGTGTGCTGAAGTCGCATGAAGTTTTCAATTCTGATGACTAACCTCTTTTTCTTGATGGGAAGAAGCCAAGTGACAGCTCCTCAGCCCTAACTCTTCTCTTTTTTTATTGCCTTTTAACCACTCTAGCTCTGCCTTTTCCTGTAATTCATAGGCCACTGTGGCTTTCCTTTGAATCAGGATATTTTTACTGCTGATTTGGAGCACGTAGTGAGCAATCCATTCCTGCTTATGGACATCTTCCCTTGGAAAGGAGTGGCCTTTTTATTTTATCTTGATACGGTGTTCTCTATCTCAGGACCTGCTGATTGGGCTTGTAAGGAGTGGGGAGAAGCAGTGTTTGATGAGGTCACCTTTGAAAAAGCTTTTGAAAATGGAGTAAAAAGAACCATGTGTGCAGAGTGGCACAGGCTGAGGATAACCCCGGACTTCACAGAAAGGGAGCAGGGCACCAGCAGTTAGAAATAATAGGGAAGCATTTGCAAGTCCTGGGAAGTGGAATTACAGTGGTTAGGGTGGGATAGGCCCTTATGGAAAGGACAGGATAGAAAAGGTTTCTTCAATAAGTAGTGGTTCGGGATGATATTTTAGGAAGAACTGAGGTGGGTCATGGTTCCCATTCCCTGGAGGAAGGTCTCAGAAAGGTAACTTCATGCTGGCATTGTCAGAGCAAATGGGGGCTTCCAGCCAGCCCGAGCAGCTGGGCACAGCCTGGGTCTGTCTGGTGGGAACAGCTCTGTGCCTCCAGGTGAGCCCTGGAGGAGCCCTCTGTGGGGGGATCTTCAGCAACCTCTCCTCTGCCTGGTAGCACACGTGAAGCTGTTGGGAAATTCACAGCATCCGAGCTAGTAGCTCTCAAAGGCACATGGCCTCAGCCACAGAAACTCCTCTTCCAGCTTTGCCAGGCGATGGTGCTCCTGCCCTCCCGTGGCTCTACCCGCCTCCTCCAGCTTGCACTTTTTTTCCTTTCCCTCTCTTTTGCCACTTAGTTCTTCTCTTCCTCTTCCTGCAAACACACATTTCACTCAACACTGATGTGTTCTACGCATGGGCAACTGAAAGGTGATCTGCTCCTCTTCCCTGTTAATTGCTTGTATTTCTTCTCTGTGTTCTATTTATGTTTAGTTGAACACCACACATCATGCCTACTTTTGTTATTTGCATCTCCTGCCATCACAAGAGTTCATCGGTGCTGACCTCTCTGAGGATTGCACCATCACCAGAGCAATAAAATCAGCACAAAAGCATGTTGGTTTTTTCAAGACATACCATGGAGTTCGTTAGATAAGCAGATTGTGATATTACCCACCAGTTCCCAGAAAGTGCGACAGTTACTGCGCAAGGGATGGTCAGAATCCGCCGCGTGGGGCTCCCTCTGGCTCCTTACAGAGTTAAATTGGTACAGGGTATGGCACTCGGAACTCGGTTCTTGCTCAAGAGCAGGCTGCTGTTAAGCCCAGACTTTCTTCTTCTCGGCTCCTTGCTGATGACACCACTATAAATACATTTTTAAATGGGAAAGACTGGTGAATGGAGATGCAAAAGTGGGGGTAGGAAGTGGAAGAAGCCACAATGCTAAGCGAGAGACCAGGGGGTTGTACTAGAAATGCTGATGCTGTAAAGACTGGAGGGTTGAGGGTTTTTTTGGTGTAAAATGCCAAGGGTTTGGGGCTGCAGCATCTAAAGCTGAAATGCTTAGTGCAGACAAAGAAAAATCTTGACCTGCTGCAGCTGGTGTCCTCACTCTGTCAAGCAGTCGTTGCTGCCTCGGGCTGGCCTATTTCTGGCCAGTTTAATTAGCAAGGTGGGAAAACTGGGAGAGCAATTTGTGCTTTCGCTCCCCCTGGCACCAGAGCATGTGCTGCTTGAATGCAGCAGTGCCAGGCAGAAGGGCTGCTCTGCAGGGCTGCGCTGTGCCTCCTCTCTGGCTCTGCTTGCGTTGTCCTGCAGGGGCCGGACCGTGTGGAGATCATCGTGGCACAGTTCTGGCTGTGCTGGGATGGATGGGGGAACCTCTGCCACTGGGCATGGGCACCTGGACCCTGTCCACTGTGTGGGGTGCTCAGTCGAGGTCCAGTCCCTGCCATAGAATAGACTGGGCTGGAAGGGACCTTTAAAGGTCATCTAGTCCAAACCTCTGGACATCTGCAACTAGAGCAGGTTGCTCAGAGCCCTGGCCAACCTCACCTGCAGTGGTGCCAGGGATGGGGCAGCGACCACCTCTACGGGCAACCAGGGTCTCACCATAAAAAATTTCATCCTTCTGTCTAAATCACCTTCGTATAGTTTAATCCCATCACACCTTGTCCTGTCCTAGCAGGTCCTGCTAAAAAGTATGCCCCATCTTTCTGATGGGCCCCCTTAAAGCCCTGAAAGGCACCAGAAAGTCTCCCTGGAGCCTTCTCCTCTCCAGGCTGAACCCCCCCCAACTCTCCCAGCCTGGCCTCCCAGCAGAGGGTTCCAGACCTCCCAGCAGTGCTGGGGCTTCTCTGGCCCTGCTCCAACAGGTCCTTGTCAGTGCTGACTCCAGAACTGGACCCAGCGGTGCAGGGGGGTCTCCCCAGAGCACTGAGAGCAGAAGGGTGGGATACCTCTCTATCCCTCCCTGACCTGCTGCCCACGCTGCTGGGGGTGCAGCCCAGGGTGCGGGGTCCCCGCTGCAGAGAGTTGCTTTGGGACCCGGTCTCCCATCCCGGAGCTTAGTTCGCATCCCCACTTCAGGGTCCAGGCCCCTGTCCGGGGCGTGGCCCGTCGCCCGATGCTCCAGCGGGGCGAGGGGGTCTGGTTGTGGGGGGCGGCTGCCCCGCGGCGGCCCCGTCACTACCGGGCGGGGCGATCGGCGGCGGGGGCCGCACACGGCGCCTGTGCCGAGGGGCAGGGCCGGGGAG
>JANHGL010026244.1:30083-45002 GCA_024611195.1 Ceyx melanurus | reverse complement strand
TGATGGGAATGCACACATTGGTATATATATATATATATATGTATATATATATATTATTTTTTTAATCCAGAGATATCAGAGCATGTTTGTGGATGAAAAGACATATTTAAATTTCAAGGATCGTACCATCCATTGAGCCAGAAGACAGATAAAAGTATATTCAGAACTTTATTCTTCCATAAAAGAGTGCAAGGAGATGAAAATAAAAAAAAATCCTTAAGTTAAAAAAAAAAAAAAGAATCTTTACATTATTAAAAAGGCATTTTTAGAGATTAGGAGGGAAGAATGGCAAAACCCATCATAATTCTAACAATAACAGCTTTAAACTCTGTTGCCTTCTGCTTTCCTTTGGCCTGGACAGTGAGAAAAACACCACTGGGTGTTTAAAAATAGCCATAACTCTCTGATTCTCAAGTAGTTCAGGTATGTTTTAACTGCAGCCCCCGCAGAGGGGATGTTTTGTTTTTTTAAGAATTTTATTTTTCCTTTAATTTTGGGTTTTTTGGTTGTTTTTCTTCAACGTTAATGGGAACATTTTTTATGAAGCTTGTTTTGTTTTGTAATAACCTTGTCAGGATTGAAAGGCAGTATCCAGGTAACGGTGTGTCTGTGAGGAGGAAAGAACGGATGGGTTTGGGGTTTTTAGATGTACTCTTGTACCCCTTCCAGCTGGCTGCAGGGAGGGGGAGGTGTCGTCTTCTTTCCATGCTCATCACCACACCGTGTGCTTCAAGGGGCCTGTCAGAAAGATGGGGATGATCCTTTGAGCAGGGCCTGTTGGGACAGGACAAGGGGTGATGGGTTTAAACCTAAAGAGGGAGATTTAAAACAGAGAGAAGGATTTGATGCTGAGGATGGTGAGAGCCTGGCCCAGGCTGCCCCATCCCTGGCACCATCCCAGGGGAGGTTGGCTGGGGCTCTGAGCACCCTCCTCTAGTTGCAGCTGTCCTTGCTCCCTGCAGGGGGGTGGGACTAGGGACTAAGTGACCTCAAAAGGTCCCTTCCCACCAAAACCATTCCACGATTCAGTGAATTAGATGTAGAAGGGAAGGTTCATGCATCTGCCACTTCCCAAAGCCACCACCAAGCTGCAGGGAGAAGGGGAGGGCAGTGACAAGCCCAAGTGGAACAGCCAGAATTGCAAACCTTTTCTCTTTTTCTTTCTTTTTGTCTTTTCTCCTCCCTCTTTCCCTCCCCGCCCAGAATCGCACGCCCTGGACGGCGATGAGAGGCCTTGCACCGCCGCCGAGGCCGCGGTCACCTTCTCGGCCTTGACGACAGCTCCGAAGGAAAACCACGCGTGCCACCGGGCCCTGCCTCCCCTGACTTCAAAGAAACCCTGCTTGCTGAGCCCCCCGTCGCCTCTGAGGCTAACTGATGTCCCCGAGCACGCCTCGGATGACTCCTCCGCCCACGCCATCTCCCTCACGTCCTGCGTGACAAAGGGCATGAGCTCCTGGTCGCTGCCGGGCGACTGCGAGAAGGCTCCTTTCACCATGATGGAGCCCGGGGGCATGTCGGCGTTGACGGGCGACTGCTTGATGCAGCCGAGCCGGACCTGTCTGGGCTGCTTTATTGAATCAAAGGACGGCATCGATGCAGAGCCGGGAATAAGCTTGAAAGTGGGGGATATAAATAGGGATTATGACACCTGTTCGGTCTCTGATATAGGGATTCACTGCATGAGCACAGGAGAAACCATGAGATATGGGGATCAACTGCTTTCAGACCAGCTTTTAAGCTTCCCTATGCATAAATCGAGGGCAGCGGACAAAAGAGATGCAGAAAAATCTGACAGTGATTCAGAGGACCCCACTCAGAAAAATTATTACGAGGGATTACTATTAGACAAATGCAACGGTGAGGAACCTTTACTAACAAATCCCAACCAGGAATGGGGCTATTTTGAATCTTTCATTAGTGAAAGTAAAATTGAGCTGCTTGACCTCTGCTCCAAAAATGAGCTTTCTGTAAATCTGTTTTCCGAGGAAGACGTGGATAACTACATGTTCGACGACGACGACTCCACCTTGGGAAGCGATGTCTGCTCCCTAAAGATTAGGTACGAATCTTTCCAGGACAACGTGCGGGAGAAGACCACCACCCTACAGGAGGACGCCCAGTTCAACTTCTTCCCCAGCGTGTTCAGCAACTGCACCAAAAGGGACAGCAGGAGCACCCTGAAAAGGGGGCCCGGCGGTGCCACCGACCCTTCTCAATTCAAATCTGAGGAAGGCATCATCTGGGGGGAGGAGGAGGAGGACGGCGAGGAAGAGGACGGTGAGGAGGAGGAGAAAGCTGCCTTAAATAAATCTTTGAACAGCACGGAGGTAGTGCAGTACGTGGGCTCCAAGAGGAGCCACTTCTTGGACTCGGTGAATTCCACGGAGGACTCTGGGGAGTTCAGCGACGACAGCACTTGCACTGAGTCCTCCTACGACGTGCTGCGGGATATCAAGGACTGCAGCCGGTACCTGTCCCGGGACCACTCTGGTTCCTTCATTCAGCAGAACTACGGTTTGAGGGCGAAGAGGAAAGTGCGATACAGCGACGACTACCTGTACGACGTGGACTCCATCGAGAACGAGAAGATCCTGGACAAGAAGGAATGGCTGCCGGACGGGCCCAAGGAAGAGGACGATGACGAGTGGTGCCCCAAGAAACGGCGAAAAGTCTCTCGCAAGGAGCCCCCCGTCATCATCAAGTACATCATCATTAACAGGTTTAAAGGGGAGAAGCATATGCTGGTGAAGCTCAGCAAAGTGGATGCCAACGAGACAACTGTTACCCTCAACGAGGAGCTGCTCAGCAAATACAAGAAGCTGGCCCCACTGAAGGGCTTCTGGCAAGAGAGGCAGCAGAGCCGGCTGGATTTGCTCAGATCGTCTCTCTACCACAAGCAGAATTTCTATCTTAACGGCTCAGATGCTTCGTTCCTTCCTCACCCACGGAAGCGAAAATGCAAGCTAGCAAACAGGCACCGGATTCAAAGAATTAAAGCCATCGAGCAATCAGTGAACAAGCTGGGCTCCTGCTCCTCCGATCACAAGCAGCCTTGCAGCAGCAAAGAGGACGTGGGCCTGAAAGGGCTGCCGACGGCGCTGGCCATCGCCACCCCCAGCTGCGCCAGCAGGCTGCACGTCCACGACATCGCCGGCATCGCCGCCGTCAAATGCAAACCGCACGAGCGGGAGCACAAGGGGACGGAGAGGAAAGTGCTCCGCAGAATCAAGTTCAAAAGTGAAGCCAGGTTGAAGTGCAAGAAGATCAAAGCTGCTACCAGTACGGCGGAGGGTTCCCCGGCGCTGGAAAACCAGGACTCTGCAGCACAGCTGAAGGATGAAAACGTTCCTTGTGCTTCAGACAGCTCCCATCTCCCGGAGTGCCACGAGGATAAGGTTGCTAAAAATTCTCCTTTCCTACCATCCACCTCCTCTTCAGAGAAGCCTCTACCATCTGCTAATATCACCACCAATGTACCCCTGATCCCCGGAGGGTATCTGCAGACGTTGTTAGATGCTTCTGATTTATCAAGCAACACCAGTATCTCCTACTTCGCCCAGCACCCCTCCGAGCAGCCGCCGCAGCAGCAGCAGCAGCAGCACCCACTCCCCAGCATCGTCCCGGCAGAAAAGCCCTTCCCAGCTCTGCAGCCGGCGCAGAGCTGCGTCCTCTCCCCGCCCTCCGAGTCGGAGCTGCAACAATCACCCGGCTGCTTGGAGATGGAGCAGAGCAGCTTCGGTAGCATGTGGCCAGCCGGCAAAGCCACCGGCACCAACCACCAGGACTTCCCCGGCGACTTGCGGGAGGCGGCCGGGCTGCCGAGTGAGTTCGGCGGCGGTGCCGCGGGTGCCGACGGCCTCCCCGCCTCTGGATACTCTCAAGTCAGTCTGAATAGCAGCAAATTGCTATACCAAAAAAATTACATGCCGGACGGCCAACAAGTGCAGTCTGATGATTCTTATCAGTCATGTCATTTTAATAATGGAGAGGGGCGCTTCCATTTCCAGCGAGGTACACTAAGTACAGACGATGGCAGGCTCATTAGTTTTGATTCGGTGGGTTCCTTGTCCGTTAGTTCTAGCAATTACAGTTCTCTAAGTTTAAAGTCGTGTGAGAAGGACGGCGAGGATGATATTAATGATGATTTCTTGGCCCACTGCAGTCCCAAGCTAGTGATCCAGCAGAGCATAGATGAAATCACCCCTTTGAAGGAGTCCACGGACCTTTTAGACATTTCCAACTTCACGCCTGATAAGTTCCGCCAGTCGTCGCTCTCGGAGATGTCCCCTCCGGACACTCCCAACCTGTCCCCGCAGATAGCCGGCTCTGATTCCAAGCCCCTGGGCACCCTGAAGGGCTTTCAGGAGAGCCCCCAAGCTGCCCTCAACAGCTCCGAAAAGGTCAAGTGGAACTGCGGGGTCCTGCAGACCGAGGATCAGGCAGATAATGGATTTGCTTTAAATAATCACCAGTTCCAGTTCCATATGTTCAACGATGAAGATTCTGTCAGCCTTCTCGAAAAGAGTCCATGCTTGTCAACATTTAATGAGCCATCTGGTCAAATTAGCACCAATAGCAAAGTGTCAAAATCGAAGAGGAAAAGTTCATCCAGCAAGAATGTGGGTACAAACCAAAGCTCTTCCCAGAAAGCCACCCGGAAAAAATCGCCCAAAACCAACAAAGGGACCGAGAAGCCTCAAGGGAAAAACTCCAGGCAGGCTCCCAAATCCACCAGGAAAGGGAAAAACGCAGCGGGAGTCAACGGCGAGAAGGCTCCGGCCGTTGGCGGCAGGGCCGTCAACCAGCTGAGCAACTTGGTCACCGCCACCAAGGGCCTCGCCGACAGCGCCCAGCATTGCGGCCCGGCCGGGGTGAAACTGGGCAAGCACAACGGGCTCTCCGGAGAGTGGGCGCTGGGCAAAGAAGGGGGCACGGGCTGGTCGGAAACCAGCCTGGGCAACGCCACCAGCCTTCTGGACGACGATCAGAGGGAGTTTGAGGAGCCTTCCAACATCCTGTCCAACATCGCGTCGGGAATGGCGGATGTGCAGAGGTTTATGATGGCCTCCATCGAGCCTTTGTGGGGGCCCGTTGGCCACAACAGCGTTCCAGACATATTCCGGTCACCGGAGTCCAACAGCCTGAAACTGAAAACTCTTAAAATTTTGGCAGGGACATCCCAAGAGTCGAAGAAGAAGGCGAACGGCGGCTCGCCGGGGGCGGCCAAGAACCACAAGTCGAACAAGGGCTCAAGCAAAAACGGCAAAGCCGCGGCCTGCGACCCCGCTCGCCCCAACTGCTCGACCGGGTACACCACGGACCTTCCCGCTCCCTTTTTTGATAAAAACTATAGTAACCTGAGCACTTTAGGCAATAACGGACCTACCCATAAAAAACTCTACCGGCATAAATCCAGTTCGAAATCGCTGAGGGATGAGAACTGTAAAATCAAGCGGACGGAGCGCGAGCAGCCCCACAAGGACCCCCCCGTGACAGCTGCTTTTGAGAAACTGAGGTAATGCTGCACCAAACTGGCTGGAATGCCCCTTAACCTCCCTCCCACCTGCTAAGCTGTTCCTCAGTTTTTTCCTTCCTGAGAGCAAAAGTTGCATGAGAAAAAAAAAAAAAAAAAAAAGAAAAAAAAAAAGAGGAGCGGAAAAAAAAAAATAAGAGACGTTCCCCCCCTTTAACAGTTTTGGTTGATTTTGGTTTGGGGCTTTTTTTTTTTTTTGGTTGGTTTTGGTTTGGTTTTGTTATTTTAAATGCATGAAAATACCTATTACTTGCAAGCTACCTAAAAGAATGACCGATTTTCTGGCTTGGCTGGGGTTAAAAAAACTAACAAGGCTACTCTTTTCTGCTGTTTGGCTTCTTCAGTTTTTAATTCTTTCTCGGGGGTGGGGGGAAGAAAAAGAAAAAAATCAGGATTGCAGGCTCTTTGTAATGATTTTGACAAGGACTTCTTTTTTTTTTTTTTTTTTTTTTTTTTTAGAAGTTTTTTAAAAAAAAAAAAAAAAAAAAAAAAAAAAAAAAAAAAAAAAAAAAAAAGAGGTTATGCATCCAAAAGCCAAGAATCTTGAAACTTAAAAAGGCTCTTTACTTTTGCAAAAGGAGAACTCTGTTCCTAATTGAGCTTCACGTGGCAATTTTTTTGAGTGCTTTCTGGCCCCCTCTGCTGTTTTATCTCCTAACCTGCATCATCTAAAGCTGCATCTCCTGTGCCCGCCCGCCCGCCTGTAGCGCGTACGCTCCGTCGTGGTGACTCCAGACGAGCTAACTGAGATGGCATCAAATGTTTGATTTTTTTCCTGCAGGGAATCAGACTCCATTCTTCTTAAAGCAGAAACAACATTTGGGGGTTTTCCTGTATTTGAAGAAGAGACTCCCTTTTCTAGAAAGACGGTTGATGTTGGTTTCTCGATTTCATTTTACGCTGCTTTTTTTCATGATTATGATTCTTTTCTATCTCAGTTGGGTTTGTTGGTTTGGATTTGGGTTTGGTTTTTTTCCTCCCCCCACCCCGTCGGTCCCTTTTTCGCAACCTGCCTTGTGGTTATGTCGAAATGTAAGTGCTGAAATGAAGAGTTTTGAAATTGTGGGAATTTTATTCTTTGAAAGCGAACCTAATCTGGTATTCTCTGTGAAAGACTGTTTTAAAAGTCATACTGTTGTACAGTAGTTTATGCACTATTACCCACGACAACAAAAAAAAATTGTGCCAAACTATGAACAAGTGACTGTATTGTATATATTTTTACTTCTCTATCGACATTGGGTTGTGAGTGTTTTCTGCAGCTATGCCTTTTGGTTTTACTAGAAACATTCCAGTTGTTAAGTACTAACCCCCCCCTACTCCACCCCCCCTTTGAAAGCACCTGTAACTCATGATGAAAATATTATTCACTTATACAACTTACCAAAAGTTTTATGGACATGACTAAAAAGTGTGCCAAATTTACTTACCTCATTTCATGGATTCGCCCTGTGGTTTAAAGCTCATAAAGGGAAAGACAAAAAAAAAAAAAAAAAGGAAAAAAAAGAAAAAAAAAGGAGGAAAAAAAAAACCAAGAAAAAAGGAACTTTGAAACCAATGCTGGGAAATGGTAACGTCCTCTCTTTTGAAACCATGAGCAGAAAAAACTTAACGGTGAAATGTTGAGTTTTCCTTCTAGGAGAGAGTGGGAATGGTGGAGGAGTTCAGAAAACCACTGACGGTAAGTTTGCCAGGAACTCAAGTGTCTGCATCTAGAGACTACAGAACAGCTGCTTTTCAAGTGTCTGTTTTCTTAAAGCAAAACCTGTAGCTGAAGATCATTTGAAATGCAAAGTGACATTGCTAATTCTTTGTATCTCAGTTTTATATATTTTATAAGAACCTGGGATAAATTCTAAAAGAGTTATAAAAAAAAAAAAAGAAAAAAAAAAGAAAGAACAGAACTACTGCGTTTCATACATTTCTTGCTATTTACTTTTCCTTTTGAGTAGTTCCTACAACATTTTCGCTGCGGAGCTTGTCCAAAAAAAAAAAAAAGTGCTCTCCTGTCATAGCTTTGGTGTTTCCTAAATGTCTAACCTTGCGATGCCAATATAGTTTGAGCTTTCAGAAAGCAAAGTTGTTTAGTTTTAAATACAACTCGGAAAGAATTTGTTTGCTTTGATTCAGTTCATAAGACAAAAGAGAATAAAAAATAAAAAAAAAAGGAAAAAAAAAAGGATTAAAAAAAACCAAACCATCCACAAATGGAGCTATTTGTGATCTCACCGATCAGGGCTGGATCAGACATGACTGGACTTACCTTCTGACCATCAAATGTCTTCTCAAAAGGCCTTATTTGTAACCCTCCTGGCCAGCCCCTCGCCCTCCACGAGAATAACAAACCAGACACAAATCTCTCTTTTTTTTTTTTTTTTTTTTTCCTTGTGCAACTGAGAGCCTGTGCATTTTGCTGCTGATTTCTTACGAAAACCTTGATATGCAAGAGAGCCCTGGCGACTACCTGGGAGCTGCTGGGAGCAGAGGGACACGAGGCTTGGACATGTTCACATGCTAGGGAAAGGATGTGGAGCCTTAAGAGCAGTTGGACAGGTCGTGGTCTCCACAGGGTGGTGAGTGTAGTCACAAGACTAGGGTTTCTGTACAAGGAGGGGTTTTTTTTCAGCCCACGCACAAGGCAAAACAGCTGAATTGTTTAAAGCTCATTTAGCCTATTAGGCACAAAAAAAAAAAAAGCAGAGTGAGCACTTCAAATCAAAGTGGAGTTGGGTTTAGAATCAAAAATGTTTTCAGATCTTGAGGTAGAGCTTAGGCTCTGTGATCCCAGAGAGAACAGCACAGTAATAGCTTTGAGTTTGATTCAAGAAGGAACTCTGGGGGAAAAGAAAAATAGAGAAAAAAATATTAGTCCTTCAGAAAACCATCCTGTAAGTTCATTTATTCCGTGAAGAAAATGAATTGCTGGTGTTGATCAGAGAGAGTTGCACTGACTGAGAGCGGCCCCTGGCTACCCCCTGAGTTTCCACATCCCGCCCCCTCTCTGGCTCCAGGAGGGAGATCCAGAAGATGCTCAGGACTTTTTTTTTGGAGACAAGAGCTGTGCTAAGGCTCCATTCCTGGGTGCCTGGCTTGTGTGCAGCCAGCGTGCTCTCCCCTGCTTCCCCAGCAGCTGTTTTCTAGTCATAGGGTCAGCAGATAGCACAAGCTCCAGCTGCTGCCACGGTGTTGGCACATCCCTCTTTCTTTCAGTCCTGTAGGATGAGGGGCTGCCAGCTCTCTTCTTCCAGACCTTCAGGCTGCTTCTGCTATGGAGGTCCAGGGTTGGGATGCAGCATGACCCTTCTTGTTGACCCAGAACCATCGTTTGACCCAGAACCATCGTTTGAAAGCACATTTCAACTGGCCTGCACCGGGCTTAATACGACAAATATGGCACTCATCATAAAATACCTTGTTCTGGAGCAGACAGCAATATTTATGGCATCTGAGGAATGTGCAATAGGGCATGAAGATGAGGGATAAAATGTACTGACTTTTTTATTCCATGTTGGAAATCCATGACTGCCCAGCTGGGTGTTTCAGGATGGTGTCACTCGCACCTACCAGCTGCCTTGTTGCTCTCTCCTTCAGTTCTTCTGTCTCTCTGATTTTACTGCTCATTCCTCAAAAATATCTGACCAGGGAGATGTTGAAAAGCCCAGATCCCCTCACCATGTGGCACTGGCTCTTCTCTGTCTGAAAAAAAAAAAAAAAAAAAAAGTGATTTCTCTGCTGATTGACTCCAAAATTCAGAAATTGCTTTGTCAGTTCCCTCTGGCTGGATCCTGTCCCTCAGGAGTGTCAACCACACCACTCAGCTTGGTGTCATCTGCAAACGTGCTGAGGGTGCCCTTGATCCCACTGTCTCTGTCATTGATGAAGATCTTAAACAGCACTGGTCCCCATACAGACCCCCAAGGGACACCACTCAGCACCAGTCTCCATCTGGACATCAAGCTGTTGACAGCTACCTTCTGGATTTGATTATCCAAATAATAGATTAAAAGATAGATGACAGCCATACTTTTTCCTTCTCCACTCACGTAGTTTATCCTAGAAGGCCACTAGGCTGGTCAGGCAGGACTTGCCCTTGGTGAAACCACACTGGCTTGTCTCCACTCATCTCCCTGTCCTCCATGTGCCTTAGCAGAGCTTCTAGGAGGATCTGTTCCAGGATCTTCCCAGGCACAGAAGTGAGGCTGGCGAGTTGGTAGCTCCCAGGATCCTCCTTTCTACATAAAAAGAAGCTAAATGTTTCCCTTTTTCCAGTCACCAGGGACTTTGCCTGACAGCCAGGACTTTTCAGATATCATGGAGAGTAGCTTGATAACTACATCAGGACTCTGGGATGTATCTTGTCAGGTCCAATAGATTTAAGTATATTCAAGTTCCTCAGGTGGTCACGAGTCTGATCTTCTCTTACAGCAGGAAAGACTTTGCTTCTTCAGTCCCAGTCTTGTGGTCCATCGACTCTGAGCTGTGATAAGAGAGGTTGCCAGTGAAGACTGAGGCAAAAAAAAGAAAAAGTTGTTGAGATCTTCAGCCTTCTCATCTGTTGGTAGCAGCTTGCCAGCCTTATTCAGTAGGGGGGCACCGGCTTTCTTTGATCTTCCTTTTCTGGATGATATACCTGTAGAAGCCCTTGTGTCCCTTGACAAGTTCAGCCACACCTTGGCCTTGCTGGCCCATCCCTACACAACTGGACCACGTCCCTCTATTCTTCCTAGGATCCCTGTCCCTGCTTCCACTGCCTGTGCATTGCCTTTTTGCTCTTTAGTTTGACCAGCAGGTCTCAACTCAGCCATGCCAGTCTCTTGCCAGATTCTAACACTTGGGGATCAAGAGCTCTCAGGCTCTCTGGAAAACAGCCTCAGCTCTACCAGCTCTGTTCTGCTCCCTTGTCCTTTTCCTGGGGAGGTCCTATTGACTAACCCCTTGAGCAGCTGGAAGTTGCTTTCCTAAGATTCATCTCCACCTGCCTATCACTACCTCAAGGTTTTCATCAGTTCCCACCTTTGCCTCATTCTTTGTCACACAAGCTCGCTTTTTCCATCTGCCCTTCTTGTCAGCACTGGTGATTTTTATTGGTTTTCACAGTGCTGCTCCCAGTTGCAGGAGCATCCACTGGTCCCATCCATCCTTGCCCACCATCCACACACCTCTGGGGCTCCCTGCTTTGCTCCCATCTCAGCTCAACCTCTTGATGCCTGGTGGACTTCCAGCCTCTTCTCACATCTTCCAGTTGGGCTACTGGCTGTTGGGGGCAACTAACCCAAGTCACACAGAAGATGTTTATTCTGCAGCATCCCTTCAAATGTCTTTTCTACTCTAGCTGGGTTCACTCCTATTCCATGGGCATCTCACCCTGGGAGAGGGCCAGTGTCAGAGATGCTGCTCTCCCAAGCTTCACTGTGCTGGCTCAATGTGGTTTGGACAGCTCCTAACCCACAGTGAAATTGGGAAGCAGAAACTGTCTGCTGGCAAAGGAAGGTCTCAAAATCCATCTGAGAGGAGACTGAGGCTCACCCTGGAGCTGCCCGTGGCCACCCTCCTCTCGGGTCGTATGAGGACAGCATCCTGTTGTGACTGCATCATGTGGGTGATGTCCTGTGGAAAAGAGCCAGCTCACTCCCCACCAGTGGCCATGGCCATAGTTTTGCTGGAAGCACTTGCAAATAGAGGTTTTGTAAATAGAAAAATATCAGTGATGGGGATTCAATAGCTTTTTATATTAAAACAAAAAATATTCTTGCCAGGTTTACATCTCATTTTTCGTTGCTTTTTTTTAACCATAAGAGGGTTTGTTGATTTAAAAAGCAGCTTGAGAAGAACAGCTATGGGCCAGCTTTAGGCAGGTGCTTTGGGAGGAGGAGGGAAAAGGAGGAGGAGAGGTCAGCAGCACACGGGGCTGTCCTGCCCACGCAGGGGAATAGCCCAGGCTGGCTTCAGCCTGGAGCGCTGGCTCTGCCAAACCATCATTGCATGGCTTGCTTTCCTAAAACAAAAAAGTCACTTTTCTCAGCATTATGGCTCCAATGAGCCACAAACCAAATTAATTTAAGAGTTTTCATCCTTTACCTGCTGGCCCCTAAATCTTGCCCCGGTGTCCTGATCCAGCAAAGTGCTGGGGGTGAGAGCTCGCTCCCAAAGTGCTTTCCTGGGTGGCAGCAGGTCGTTTTCAATCAGTCACGAGGGAAAGTCCCTTGAGTCAGTGTAAGGGAGAAGAGGAGTGGGCACGTGGACTTCAGTTGGTACAGGATCAGGCCCTCAGTCTTTACTTTCTCAACTCGGTGTGTTGGACTTTGCCTGTGCAGCTCCCAGGGGGTCCAGTGGAAGTTGCATGGTTCAAGCCGCTGACATCTATTTGAGAATGTGCCTCTTTTATCTCTGCAGCACGTGAAATCATGCAAAAAAAAAGAAAAAAGAAAAGAAAAAAAAGAAAAAAAAAGAAAAAAGGGAAAAAAAGAAGAAAAACAAAAAGTCTAAACTAAACAAAGTACAATGTCTGTGGTAGAAGCAAGGCTTTTCAAATCTGTTTCTCAGGTAAACAAGTGACACTAATGACAGTGGAGTAACAGCCATCTAAGGGAATTGGGATGGGAAGCCGGAGGATGCCCTCCATCGCAGGATGCTTGGGTTGCCAGACACGTTTACTGAGCCTTTGAACACTTGGTGCGAAAGGAAACAAGAAATAAAACACGGAAAACCCCCCCAAAAAATTGCTATTCGCCACTACCCTTCGCTAGATAGACAAAACCCCCTCCAAAACGAAACGTCCATTTCAAAAGCACAAAGGGAAGACTTAAGACCTTAGACTAAACCACAGCCACCCACCCACCCAATAAGCAAGGTACCAGTTAAAATTAATCATCATCATCATCATAAAAACCAACCTCTTTTTGTCTCTTTACTCCCAGTGGGAAGCAGGGTAGAAATCCAAGGAGCTGCTCTGTTCCGCTGCCCGCGGCGCCGGCCGTGGCGTTCCGACTGCTGCCTCCAGAGATGTGAATGTAACTGCTCCTTGAGATCCCTTCCATAGAACTAGAGGCACCTCGTTAGGAAGTTGCTCCTGTTTTATGGTGCTAAAGAAAACTTTTATTCCCCCCCCCCTCCCTCGAGCATTTAAGAACTATGAAATGGCCCTTTTTATGAATGTAACATATCCATTTCTGTTCCACATTTTACACTGCAATTTTAACATGTTTGGAAATGATTTGCCTTTTTTCTTTTAGAATAAGCTTTATAAATATTCTGTAGAGTCAATTGAAGTATAATTCTTAAGGATCACTCTAAGACGCCTACAAAATCTTGTATATTTTTAAGTGTGCCAATTTGTAAAATATTTTGTAAGTGTATATTTTTCTTAGAAAAGTGCTGTGAAGTGTTTGTATGTGTGAGGTTTCCCTTTTTTTGCACCTTCGGGTGTTAATAAAAGGATGTATACTTAAAAGTTTCTGGTTTTAAAAACCAAAATACAAAGAAAAAAAATGAAAAACTTTTGTTGGGAATTTTGTAATAAAAAGAAATGTTGTGAAAGAGTGTAGTGATATTGTGTAAAGGAAACTGGAAAATTTGTGAGCGCTTTGCTGTTTTATAGATCCTCTTGTAAATTATTCTTGTAATATTTTGGGTTTTGTTGTTCTTGTTGCAAAGGTTTTAAATATTTGTGACTGACTCTGTATGGTGAAAACGTCATATTGTTAACTTGCTGAGTTTTGTTATATTGTTTATGGAATAAATAAAAAAAAAAAAAGAAAAAATTAACAATCTCAATTTGAAGATCCTATATGAAGAAGACATTAAAAACTGCCATTTATTGAACATTAGGAATCGTTTCTTTAAACAAATCGCTTTGGCGAGGGGGCTTTGGCTTCCCCACTTCCAGGGTCCCAGCCCCACGGTTTAACTGGGCTGATGCTCTGTACTGGGAAACACTGGTGGGTGGGAAGAGGTGCTGGGGGGAGAGGGGTCCCAGTTCATGTCCCAGCAGCTCCTGGGAGCACATGCTTGGACTGACCTGTTTTGGGTGGGTGGTGTGAGATGCTCTGTGGTTCTGAGCACCCCTGGTTTCAACTTCTTTGGAAAATGCCTTATAAAATAGATATTCTTTTAATTACCATTCCTTTCATTAGTGCTTAACAATAGGATCAGCACAAGGGGAATGAAATCGGTGCCACGTTCAGGAACCACAGTTGTTTCCAGATCCCGTGGCGAGGGGCTGGGAAACGACCCCCCCAAAGCCAACCCAGTTCCTCTACAAGCTGCCTGAGTCCACAGACTGGTTTCGCCCAGAAGGTGGGGAATACTGGGTGTAAACCAAAGGTTTTGTGTATTTACCACTGATTGGATAGAAGCAGGTCCCTGAGGAAGGCTCACCCCACATCCCCTGAGCTTTAGGAATCTCGTGCCACAAGCAGCTCAGAAATTCCAACTGGTACCAATGGGAGCTCAACTCTGGTGCCAAGCCAGGGGAGAAATCACTGCCCAGCATCCTAACTGGTGAAACAGAATCCTTCACCTTGGTTTTCCAGACAAGCTCCAGCTCAGGGAGCTATGAGATCATCACATGAATCCTGATTTCCAATCAACTGCCCCTCCATCAGCTTCCAACATTGTTCAATAAAAACTGCAGCTCTCCAAAAGGTGTTGAAAAGAGGAACTCCAGGAATTTGGGATATCCCAAATCCCAGTGATACAGATGTTCTCATGAGCTGCTGCTCAAATCCCAGGGGAGCTCTTTCTGCTGGGAAGACTCCTCTGGAGTTTGAGCAGCCCCTGCCACAGCATTCAAGGGGAGGAGGTTACAGAGCTGGGGAGTACAACTGAAATGTCATCTCCTTGGCAAAGCAAAGTACTGAGAAGAAGCCAAACAGTCCAGCTGGGAAGGGTAAATCAGGGTTAAAATTATCTTCCACTTGAATTGCACAGTCTTGCCTCTGTAGCAATTTGAAGGCAGAGGTTTGATCAGGGTAGTGCTTTTTTTAAAGCCATAAATTTCCACATTTAAAATCCATAAAATGCAGGGAAAACTACCCTATAAAATAAGGCAGCTGTTAAGTGCATAAAGCCTCCATCTTCTACCCAAATAAAACACGTTTAATGAAGCAGCTGAGCCTTCATCTACCTGTGTAATGCTACAGAGAGGGCCCTGTTAAAGTGGGTTTGTGTTTATCTAGCTCATTTATATTATGTGTACCTAGCACCAAAATGCTTGTAACTTCGGGGTGACCCATCACCCATCTCTGTGTGCAGCCCAGGGACTTCTCCTGGGGAATGAAAGTGGAGTCAGGTTTTAATTAGGATTAGTTTAATGTCTCTGGCTTCTCCCCCTTGATGGCAGGAGCTGCTCTCTGCCTGGGGAGGGTTGGGGGGGGGGGGGGGGG